>PIJE02001126.1:140000-168524 GCA_002895965.2 Coryphaenoides rupestris | reverse complement strand
ATTTATGGCCATGACTGGCAGGCTTATGATTTCAAAACAGCAACACAGGCTTTTGTAAAGACACAGAAGTCGTTTAAGATCAGTGACGCCAGAATGCTGGAAATCAAAGATGACAAACTTGGATTCAAAACCGTGTACAGCAGTGGATATTGCTCTCTCTTTGTTCTGAAGCGAGGAAAGACGTGGACAAACTTTAAGCCAAGTCTGCTTCCTAATGAAAGCACAGTAAAGGAAGCAAAAAAAAGTGATGTCCTGACCTTACTGACTGAAATAGGTGCCTGTGACAATGTACGTGCCTTCTATGATGATGCGCTGTCACAGATAAATGATGTCAACAGTGACAGTCATGAAGAATAAATGTCTATTGTTCTAGTACTAGTGTACAGACTGATGGTTTGGATGGACTGATGGTTTCACATTCATGGTCACACATTTCAGACAATTTTACTGTAAATTGCAGCTTCTACTATTGTTAAAGGTTCAGGTTCTTTACTATTTTACTTTGACTTACAGCTTTTTACTATTTTACTGTAAATTACAGGTTCTTTACTAATTTATTAGGATTTATTATATTGAGTATAGCTTTCATGTCAACTTCCCTCATTCTCCTATATGACAGCAAAATTGTTGTTACTTATGTAATGGATGTATAGCATTGTGAAAAAAAAAATCTATTTATTGAATTAAATGTTACAAATGAAATTCTGGATTAGAATTTTTTATCTTATGACAACTTCATAGTGTTGTATAACAGTATAAATGACATGACTTACAGCCATGGAGACATGTCTCTGCGCAACACGCACCATTTCCCCAGAACATTATTGACGCAGAATGAGAAATAAATAGGAATATATTCCAGTAAATAAATAAAACTATGTTTTCGCTACGGTCTGGGAAGAACATGTGGTGTGTGGTTGGTGGCTGATCGGGAGCATGCTAGCGTCTTTTTGAGTGTGTGTGGTGATGGCTGGTTTAACATGAGGTGCTTGATTGATTGGCAATGTGCAGCCTCACCCAGCCCCAGACAAATCGGGCCAGGTGAGGCTGCTTAAACCAGCCACCAACTACACACACTCCACAACCCCCTTCCCACTCATCACACACGTTTCACACACGTTTCACACACACACACACACACACACACATTACATTTACATTTACATTCAGGGCATTTGGCAGACGCTTTTATCCAAAGCGACTTACAAAGAGTACATTTGTTGAAGGAGAGGCAGCAATATATCACTGTGGTACCTGAAGATAAGAATAGAGCTGTTTTCGAGCATTCATATTTACGAGACGAATAGAACGAGTTTCATAATTGCCAAGTTGCCTGCATAAGTAGCTGGGCAGGCGTGCAATTCTAAGCATGATACAACATCTGAGAACGAACAACAATGCTAAGTGCCATTAATAAGTGTTAAGACATATAAACACGCAGGTTAGTGCTGGGGGGGGGGTTATGTAGAGTCCAGGTGAACTCTGAACAGGTGGGTCTTGAGTCTCTTGCGGAAGCTGGCGAGCGACTCGGCTGTCCTGACATGAGCCGGGAGCTCATTCCACCACTGAGGAGCCAGAACCGTGAAGAGTTGGGACTTGGAAGAGCGATGTTTGGCTGTTTTTAGTGAAGTCGGTACGAGTCGTTTGGCAGAAGTTGCCGAGCGGAGTGCTCGGGCTGGGGCGTAGGGTCGGACTAATTTTTGGAGGTAGGTAGGGGCGGTTCCGTTGACAGCCATGAAAGTCAGTACCAGTGTCTTGAATCGAATGCGAGCGATTACCGGGAGCCAGTGGAGGTTGCGGAAGAGGGGGTTACATGGGAGAATTTAGGTAGGTTGAACACGAGGCGTGCTGCTGCATTCTGGATGCGTTGTAAGGGCTTGATTGTTGAGGCGGGGAGTCCAGCCAGGAGAGAGTTGCAGTAGTCGAGACGAGTGATAACGAGCGCTTGGACCAGGATCTGCGCTGCTTCACGTGTGAGGAAGGGCCGGATCTTGCGGATGTTGTCGAGAGCAATATCTAGCGAGAGCGGGCGACAGGGAGTTGGCGTTGGCAGGACAGGCTGGTCATCAATATCCACACCAAGTGCCCTTGCCGTGGGTGCAGGGGAGACGTTCGCGTCCTCGGCGGTGACGAAGTAGGTCATGCTGAAGGGCAGTCTTGTACCCGTAGAAGAGAAGCTCTCTGTCGAGGTTGATGCTTCGAGGTGGTTGGCGTCGTCCGAGCTGTGAGCGCCGGCCATTGAGATGCGTGTTTGCGAATTGGGTGGCTGTGAATAGAAAACCCATTGTTGCACTGCGTTAAGCAGACAGTAACGACAGCAGTGAATGACAAGTACAAACATTCATGAGCAGCTAAACAGTGCAGGTAGTTCTCTAAATAGATGTCTTAACGTCCTGTCCGTGATCGACAACGTAGAGACCGTAGTGCAATATTCCCTATCTCCCCCTGAGCCTTTAACACTCTAACACAAAGATTTCCTTTTCATGGCGCACGTACAACCATTTTTTTTTTTAATCAGCCTTTGTGTTAGAGTGTTAAAGGCTCAGGGGGAGATAGGGAATATTGCACTACGGTCCTCTATGTTGTTGCACATAGCGGAACAGGAAGTTAATGACTCTATTTAGATGTAAACCTACCAGCACTTTTAGCTGCTCATGACATGTTTGATTATTGTCATTTCACTGCTATCGTTCATTAAAGCAAGTGAACAAATGGAAAGTTGTTCTTATTTATAATCAAACATCTGGATGAAGCCAAGCAGACACCTCCGACAAAAATGGATGGCAAACGAACGAGCTTTGGAGACCAGCGACTCATGCAGTCATCACTCGAACCGAGACTCGCAGTTTACTTCTTCACTACCCCGGGTAAAGATCACAACTGCGTGACCCACATACATTGTACAAATCCAGGATGCATGCGTCCTTACCCTACTGAACAACCAGGCAGGAAACCTTGGTTGTGGTATTGGATGAACCCGATTTCCATGGACCAGCGCAACCTTACCTATATGTGGCAGACGATTTGTAGATTGCTCTTACACATCACCGCAAGAAGGCCCTTACTCACACGCAGGAAGAAGCCCACACGTATAATCGGTTAAACAGAGATCCACGTTATTCCTAGCTACTCTACTTTCACCATGAACTACTCCTGGCTGACCCAAGGTCCAGAAAAATCCCCACATGTAAAACGATACAGAACGACCACCAGGCCGACGCGACCCATAGGTGTCAAACCTACACCTACGTTCTACCATGTAACTCATTCGAACTACACCTGGCTACACAGGTAATCGCTAGCTTCACGTTCGAAGGACATGGTACTTGACTGTCATGGCTGTCAACAGGAACCGCCCCTACCTACCTCCAAAAATTAGTCCGACCCTCAGCCCGAGCACTCCGCTCAGCAACTTCTGCCAAACGACTGGTACCGCCTTCACTAAAAACAGCCAAACATCGCTCTTCCAAGTCCCAACTCTTCACGGTTCTGGCTCCGCAGTGGTGGAATGAGCTCCCGGCTCATGTCAGGACGGCCGAGTCGCTCGCCAGCTTCCGCAAGAGACTCAAGACCCACCTGTTCAGAGTTCACCTGGACTCTACATAACCCCCCCCAGCACTAACCTGCGTGTTTATATGTCTTAACATTTATTAATGGCACTTAGCATTGTTGTTCGTTCTCAGATGTTGTATCATGCTTAGAATCACACGCCTGCCCAGCTACTTATGCAGGCAACTTGGCAATTATGAAACTCGTTCTATTCGTCTCGTAAATATGAATGCTCGAAAACAGCTCTATTCTTATCTTCAGGTACCACAGTGATATATTGCTGCCTCTCCTTCAACAAATGTACTCTTTGTAAGTCGCTTTGGATAAAAGCGTCTGCCAAATGCCCTAAATGTAAATGTAAATGTAAATGGACAGGTACTATTTTAAATGAAGTCATGTACAGACCAAACCAGGTAGGCCTTAAGAACCAACTGACAGGTAGGTCTATTTTTAAATGAAGTCACGTACAGACCACGACAGGTAGGTCTATTTAAATGAAGTCCATGTACAGACCAACTGACAGGTAGGTCCTATTTTAAATGAAGTCATGTACAGACCAACTGACAGGTAGGTCTATTTTAAATGAAGTCATGTAACAGACCAACTGACAGGTAGGTCTATTTAAATGAAGTCATGTACAGACCAAAGTGCTACATGTTAGTTCAAGTTTAAATGAAGTCATGTACAGACCAACTGACAGGTAGGTCTATTTTAAATGAAGTCATGTACAGACCAACTGACAGGTAGGTCTATTTTAAATGAAGTCATGTACAGACCAACTGATGGTGAACTGCAGACCACCTGACATGACATCAGTGACTGGATGAGGTGCAGAGCGCTGCTGAGAATAATGAACCAGATTCCATTCCATTATTAAATCGATGATTAGATGTTTTGGGAAACTATCACACAATTGTTTAGCGGACTTGAAGTGAACCGTATGGTCAACTAATGTCCGCGCTGTGACAGCATGTTGCCACATGGTGGCGCTGGAAAGGAGACTAAAATACCTGGCAACCACATGATAAAGGATCCCAGTCTGGAGCCCTTTCATACTTTTAAGACGTGTCTACATATTCTTTCTAAAATAACTGTAAATATACTATTTGTCACAGTTCAGTCTTTTTCGATGTGTTTATTGAGCATGTTCATATCACCATGATGATAAATATACGATGTATCATGAAGTCCAAGTTTGAGGGACAGATATTTTGTTTCCAACTCCTACTTTACTGATGCACATTGTGTGACCTCAACGACAAACTCCACTGTCACAGGTGCTCCGTTGTTCTGCACCAACACAATATTCATCCAATAGGACAATGTTTCATTAGGTTAGAGACACAAAAGTCTGTTAGGAACTCCTACCTCTCCTCTCTGGAGGGGCGGCCATCTTTAAGGTCAGGAGGATGATCCATAGACCAGTCACTCTTCATGGAGACCCAGCTGGGTCCAGGGGGGTCTGCTCTCTCCTGCTGCTCTGGGCTTCAACACAACACACACAGGATCTCTTATATTATTATATTATAGGTTATTAGCTTATAATTAATAATTATCAAAGAAACTTATACATTATTAAAATAAAAAAGGTATTAATCTGAATTAATAATCATGGGACACTACCCTGAAATCAGGGACCAGTAACCAGACAGTGGATTAAGTCTCATTAAATGTACTAAACTAAACTGGGACTATGATTAATAATTAATTCATAATTACAATCAAAGTTACCATTAATAGTTAGCATAACTTGAAGGATTCAGAGGTCTTTACATGACAGGGGCTGACTTCAACACAACATTCAAGCAAAACAAACACAAATAGTTAGAATATAAGAATGTTTATTACATTCAAGTTGGCAAATGGCATGAAGTCAATATTCTTTAAATACAATAAGCATTGTGTGTGTGTGTGTGTGTGTGTGTGTGTGTGTGTGTGTGTGTGTGTGTGTGTGTGTGTGTGTGTGTGTGTGTGTGTGTGTGTGGTTGAAGACACGTAAATGGGGAAGGTCGTCCTAACAACGGCGTCTACGTGATCAGTGAGTGACTCGGTGGGAGGATTTGAATCACTCACTTCTAACACCAATATCTAACACTAAAACAAGATGGATGCACTTTGTTAGTAAAAAGGGAGAGAAAACCAAAAGAGAGACATGAACAGATCTAACAATGGACGAGGATCCAATCAGAGTTTAGATCAAGACATAAGGAACGGAGGCAAAACGTGTTCACAATATCCTCTGATAATATCAATAAACAGTTAAACACCCGTCATAGAACACAGTTCTACATGTTAGTTTAAGTTTAAATGAAGTCATGTACAGACCAACTGACAGGTAGGTCTATTTTAAATGAAGTCATGTACAGACCAACTGACAGGTAGGTCTATTTTAAATGAAGTCATGTACAGACCAACTGACAGGTAGGTCTATTTTAAATGAAGTCATGTACAGACCAACTGACAGGTAGGTCTATTTTAAATGAAGTCATGTACAGACCAACTGACAGGTAGGTCTATTTTAAATGAAGTCATGTACAGACCAACTGACAGGTAGGTCTATTTTAAATGAAGTCATGTACAGACCAACTGACAGGTAGGTCTATTTTAAATGAAGTCATGTACAGACCAACTGACAGGTAGGTCTATTTTTAAATGAAGTCATGTACAGACCAACTGACAGGTAGGTCTATTTTAAATGAAGTCATGTACAGACCAACTGACAGGTAGGTCTATTTTAAATGAAGTCATGTACAGACCAACTGACAGGTAGGTCTATTTTAAATGAAGTCATGTACAGACCAACTGACAGGTAGGTCTATTTTAAATGAAGTCATGTACAGACCAACTGACAGGTAGGTCTATTTTAAATGAAGTCATGTACAGACCAACTGACAGGTAGGTCTATTTTAAATGAAGTCACGTACAGACCAACTGACAGGTAGGTCCTATTTTAAATGAAGTCATGTACAGACCAACTGACAGGTAGGTCTATTTTAAATGAAGTCATGTACAGACCAACTGACAGGTAGGTCTATTTTAAATGAAGTCATGTACAGACCAACTGACAGGTAGGTCTATTTTAAATGAAGTCATGTACAGACCAACTGACAGGTAGGTCTATTTTAAATGAAGTCATGTACAGACCAACTGACAGGTAGGTCTATTTTAAATGAAGTCATGTACAGACCAACTGACAGGTAGGTCTATTTTAAATGAAGTCATGTACAGACCAACTGACAGGTAGGTCTATTTTAAATGAAGTCATGTACAGACCAACTGACAGGTAGGTCTATTTTAAATGAAGTCATGTACAGACCAACTGACAGGTAGGTCTATTTTAAATGAAGTCATGTACAGACCAACTGACAGGTAGGTCTATTTTAAATGAAGTCATGTACAGACCAACTGACAGGTAGGTCTATTTTAAATGAAGTCATGTACAGACCAACTGACAGGTAGGTCTATTTTAAATGAAGTCATGTACAGACCAACTGACAGGTAGGTCTATTTTAAATGAAGTCATGTACAGACCAACTGACAGGTAGGTCTATTTTAAATGAAGTCATGTACAGACCAACTGACAGGTAGGTCTATTTTAAATGAAGTCATGTACAGACCAACTGACAGGTAGGTCTATTTTAAATGAAGTCATGTACAGACCAACTGACAGGTAGGTCTATTTTAAATGAAGTCATGTACAGACCAACTGACAGGTAGGTCTATTTTAAATGAAGTCATGTACAGACCAACTGACAGGTAGGTCTATTTTAAATGAAGTCATGTACAGACCAACTGACAGGTAGGTCTATTTTAAATGAAGTCATGTACAGACCAACTGACAGGTAGGTCTATTTTAAATGAAGTCATGTACAGACCAACTGACAGGTAGGTCTATTTTAAATGAAGTCATGTACAGACCAACTGACAGGTAGGTCTATTTTAAATGAAGTCATGTACAGACCAACTGATGGTGAACTGCAGACCACCTGACATGACAGCAGTGACTGGATGAGGTGCAGAGCGCTGCTGAGAATAATGAACCAGATTCCATTCCATTATTAAATCGATGATTAGATGTTTTGGGAAACTATCACACAATTGTTTAGCGGACTTGAAGTGAACCGTATGGTCAACTAATGTCCGCGCTGTGACAGCATGTTGCCACATGGTGGCGCTGGAAAGGAGACTAAAATACCTGGCAACCACATGATAAAGGATCCCAGTCTGGAGCCCTTTCATACTTTTAAGACGTGTCTACATATTCTTTCTAAAATAACTGTAAATATACTATTTGTCACAGTTCAGTCTTTTTCGATGTGTTTATTGAGCATGTTCATATCACCATGATGATAAATATACGATGTATCATGAAGTCCAAGTTTGAGGGACAGATATTTTGTTTCCAACTCCTACTTTACTGATGCACATTGTGTGACCTCAACGACAAACTCCACTGTCACAGGTGCTCCGTTGTTCTGCACCAACACAATATTCATCCAATAGGACAATGTTTCATTAGGTTAGAGACACAAAAGTCTGTTAGGAACTCCTACCTCTCCTCTCTGGAGGGGCGGCCATCTTTAAGGTCAGGAGGATGATCCATAGACCAGTCACTCTTCATGGAGACCCAGCTGGGTCCAGGGGGGTCTGCTCTCTCCTGCTGCTCTGGGCTTCAACACAACACACACAGGATCTCTTATATTATTATATTATAGGTTATTAGCTTATAATTAATAATTATCAAAGAAACTTATACATTATTAAAATAAAAAAGGTATTAATCTGAATTAATAATAACGGGACACGACCCTGAAATCAGGAACCAGTAACCAGACAGTGGATTAAGTCTCATTAAATGTACTAAACTAAACTGGGACTATGATTAATAATTAATTCATAATTACAATCAAAGTTACCATTAATAGTTAACATAACTTGAAGGATTCAGAGGTCTTTACATGACAGGGGCTGACTTCAACACAACATTCAAGCAAAACAAACACAAATAGTTAGAATATAAGAATGTTTATTACATTCAAGTTGGCAAATGGCATGAAGTCAATATTCTTTAAATACAATAAGCATTGTGTGTGTGTGTGTGTGTGTGTGTGTGTGTGTGTGTGTGTGTGTGTGTGTGTGTGTGTGTGTGTGTGTGTGTGTGTGTGTGTGTGTGTGTGTGTGTGTGTGGTTGAAGACACGTAAATGGGGAAGGTCGTCCTAACAACGGCGTCTACGTGATCAGTGAGTGACTCGGTGGGAGGATTTGAATCACTCACTTCTAACACCAATATCTAACACTAAAACAAGATGGATGCACTTTGTTAGTAAAAAGGGAGAGAAAACCAAAAGAGAGACATGAACAGATCTAACAATGGACGAGGATCCAATCAGAGTTTAGATCAAGACATAAGGAACGGAGGCAAAACGTGTTCACAATATCCTCTGATAATATCAATAAACAGTTAAACACCCGTCATAGAACACAGTTCTATCTAACTATGCCCAGATATCTACCTCACTGGAGATTGTGTGTGTGGTGATCGAGATGTTTGTTAGGAACTCCTACCTCTCCTCTCTGGAGGGGCGGCCATCTTTAAACCGGACAAGAGGACGATCCATAGACCGGTCACTCTTCATGGAGACATAGCTGGGTCCAGGGGGGTCTGCTCTCTCCTGCTGGACTCTTCTAGAAAAACACAAACCAGGATTCATGGATGTTTGATAGATAATGTACATTTATAATCTCTGAGAGATTCTGAGCTCTTACCTTTGATCATTACTTAAAGTGTTCTTTTTAAACACGGTACGTATTTTCATAAACTGCCCACTCTTCATGGAGACCCCTCTGGGTCCAGGGGGGTCTGCTCTCTCCTGCTGCTCTGGCCTTCAACACAACACACACACACACAGCTTTTACTCAGACTCATGAAGGTGTCATGATGTCTCACTGATGAGCTCTGAGGTGGACAACAGTCACAGACAGTTAGAGATCCTCTTCTTACCTCTCAGCTTTGCTCTGGCGGCCATGTTCCCCAGACAGAGGGGTTTTAGAGGTAGGACCCCCCTCCTCTGTCTCCTCATCCATAGTAGACCGGACTCCTGGACACAAACACACAACTACATGTTGCTTCTGTGGATTCTATTTGAAGACCGAATGTGTAATCCAGACCTCATATATTCCTCCTGTCTAATAAACATACACTCTGTCACTATCTATGTCTATATCACATACATGTCTATCAGGATGATTCTTTATTTCCCTCTTGAACCTTTTACTGTTTATAAAAGAGTCTAAAGATCAGTGTACTAAACTGTTATAGACGTCATAAACCCATCAATAAGTAACTAAGCTACCAATTAAACTCATCAATAAAAGTCCACAACACAACCAAGCTGACCTCACGACAGTCCAGACTGAAATGTGTGAAATAGTTTTCCATTGGAGCACAAAGTGAATTCTGTTCCTGGACCAGAGGTTCCATATAAAAATAACCTCAACACAGTGAAACTAGTTACTGAAGTTATGAACCCCTATAGTACCCCCTCCGTGTAGCAGGACGTCCCAGCGACAGCACTATTTAGCTGGCTGTTTCACACAGCAAGGAGACAAAAAGAGACATAAAATCACCTCAACTATTTACAAAGTTAATACAAGTTACGACGTGAATATGCATCATTTTCGTGTGTAGAATATACTGAATGGCAGTTCAGATGAGGGGGACATAATATATTATTCATAAATTTATACATGTGTGTGTCTCTGTGTGCATTTGGAGCGATCTTTAATACATCCATGTTTTGGACACACAGTTGAGCTTGTTTATTCATGACTATCAAAATAAAACTATCATATTATCAAAAGCAACCTACTGCACTGCAAGTAAACATTGGCTTGTAGCGCCGACTATTAAGATTAAAGATCAATACATGTAACAGATGTAGGAATAGTTATTGTATGTGACCAATAAGAGGATGTTGAAAAACGTAAATAGGCTATTTACTATATATTGGTTATGTACCTCCGCAAATAATAATAATGCGTAGATTTTTTAAGCCGTTAGTCATTTTTGAATCAACATTAACGCATTATTTAACAACCCCAGTTTGCATATCACCTCGGTTCAATTGGAACCTCGACAGAGCGGGCACTAAAAAAGTAGTTTCCACACTCTAAAACGAGTCAAGTCGAGCCGGTACTATGCCGTGGAAAAGCAGCAGACAGCATGTTGCCTGAAGTTGCTTCAGTACTAGTCGAGCATTATGTAGACCAGAGACTCAGTACTAGTCTAGCATTATGTAGACTTCATTCCTCCATGTGTGTGGCTGGTGTCGTGGTGTCGTGTCTTCCCCCTCCTGGCGGCACTTTATCTCCGCCGAGTCAATTAAAGCAACGCGCAAGAATAGAGAGACGGCTCATCGGCAGCAGCCCTCCTGAGACGCTGAGCTCCGGTGAGCTTACAGAGCCACACGGACTGGGATGACTGGGGTGACTGGGATGTGCTTCTTCCGTTTGAAACCCTTGTAGCCAGCAGCCAGTTACGTTACATGGCCATCGACCCGCCGATGAAGAACAAGAAGAAGAAGAAGAAGAAGAAGCGGATCCACAGTACCAAGGTTTACACTCAAAACATTTTACTATAAAGAAGGACAGCGAGACAAGATTCCCAGGCGGGGAAACACCACGTCGTCAATATTCCTCCATAAACATCAACAACAACAAAAATCCTCCTCAGACATGAGCAGACGTGTTGAATGACAGTCCTGTTGAAATAAAATTAAATCCAGCTGATGATACGCGACCCCTCAGTGCTCACCGAGGGCTGCAGCAGCGCACTACTGAATCCAGCACACCAATAAAGACACCACATGAAATACTAAGCACCGCCCCCTCTCTCTCTCTCTCTCCCCCCCCCCCTCTCCCCTCCCCCCCCCCCTCTCTCTCCCCTCTCCCCCCCCCTCTCTCTCTCCCCCTCCCCTCCTCCCTCTCTCCTCCCCCTCTCCCCCCCCCCTCTCTCTCTCTCCCCCCCTCCCCTCTCCCCTCTCTCTCCCCCTCTCCCCCCCCCCTCTCTCTCTCTCCCCTCCCCCCCTCTCTCTCCTCTCCCCCTCTCCCCCTCTCCCTCCCTCTCTTCCCCCCCCTCTCTTCTCCCCCCTCTCTCCTCTCCCCCCCCCTCTCTCCTCCCCCCTCTCCTCTCCCCCCCCCGCTCTCTCTCTCTCCCCCTCTCCCCCCACCCTCTCTCTCCCCCCCCTCTCTCTCTCTCTCTGTGTCTTATGTAATGATATACATATTTTTATCCGAGGCTGCATGGTGTTATATTTGTCGTAAATCCTCTATTTCTCAGGTAGCGTTCAGATGGGTAAACTTCCATACAGTGTATCCCATATCAGTAACGTGAACACTGACATCTGCTGGACAATGTACAGAATTCCTATTCTGTTCCTATTCTGTTATCCAAAGTTGTGCTGATTCTTAAAGCCAGTAGTACATTTACATTTACATTTAGGGCATTTGGCAGACGCTTTTATCCAAAGCGACTTACAAAGAGTACATTTGTTGAAGGAGAGGCAGCAATATATCACTGTGGTACCTGAAGATAAGAATAGAGCTGTTTTCGAGCATTCATATTTACGAGACGAATAGAACGAGTTTCATAATTGCCAAGTTGCCTGCATAAGTAGCTGGGCAGGCGTGCAATTCTAAGCATGATACAACATCTGAGAACGAACAACAATGCTAAGTGCCATTAATAAGTGTTAAGACATATAAACACGCAGGTTAGTGCTAGGGGGGGGGGTTATGTAGAGTCCAGGTGAACTCTGAACAGGTGGGTCTTGAGTCTCTTGTTAAGGAGGGGGGTTATGTAGAGTCCAGGTGAACTCTGAACAGGTGGGTCTTGAGTCTCTTGCGGAAGCTGGCGAGCGACTCGGCTGTTCTGACATGAGCCGGGAGCTCATCAATAAAAGTCCACAACACATCCAAGCTGACCTCACGACCAGCCAGAATGAAATGTGTTAAATAGTTTTTCTGTTAGAGCACAATGTGAATTATGTTCCTGGACCAGAGTTTTCATATAATAATGGCCTCAACACGGTGAAACTAGTTATTGAAGTTATGAACCATATTACTTTATTAAAACAGGTTCTCTCACTGAGATCAATGCCTTTTTTACAGCAGAAACATGGCAGAGGTGGAAAGAGCATTAAAATATTCTACTCAAGTAAAAGTACAATTACTTTCATGAAATTTTACTGAAGTAAGAGTCAAATTACCAGTCTAAAAATGTACTCAAGTAAAAGTCAAAAGTAGCTTGTTTAAAATGTACTTAAAGTAAAAGTCACTTCATTAGGGGCAGGGGGGTCTCTCCTGTGTTGTGCAAAAAGACAAGGGGATATAAATCTCAAACTAGTTGTTTTTAATTAAAGGAAAATCATTACAAATTAAAGTGCAATAACAAAATATTAAATGTCGACACACAACATTTAAGACCTTTAGGGAGCTATAATGTGTCATTTTAGTTCAGACCATTCCCATAAAACATTTTCAAAAAATACAACCATTGAATAAGTTGTGGATTCTGTAAACCATCCTTCTTTACTTCACCAACAAACACCAACAACAGCCAATCTATAAATCACAAGTGTTGTGACTTTCCCTAAATTACCCATAGAAGACCAAAATGTAAGTATCATGAAAATTCAACATGTAAGACAAAACTGTGCCATTCTTTGATATCAGACTGTGCTCTTCCTGTCGAATAACAAAACATGTCAAATAAACTCCAAATAAACTCCAAACAGGTCAAATAAACCGCATGGCAGCTGCTAAGAAAAAAACCACCTGCTCCTTTTCCACTAGAGATCTAGAACCCCTATAGTACCCCCTCCATGTAGCAGGACGTCCCAGTGACAGCACTATTTAGCTGGCTGTTTCACACAGCAAGGAGACAAAAAGAGAACATAAAATCACCGTCAACTATTTACAAAGTTAAATACAAGTTACGACGTGAATATGCATAATTTTTGTGTGTAGAATATACTGAATGGCAGTTCAGATGAGGGGGACATAATATATTATTCATATATTTATACATGTGTGTGTCTCGTGTGCATTTGGAGCGATCTTTAATACATCCATGTTTTGGACACACAGTTGAGCTTGTTTATTCATAACTATCAAATAAAACTATCATATTATCAAAAGCAACGTACTGCACTGCCAAAGTAAACATTGGCTTGTAGCGGCCGAACTAATTAGATTAAGATCAATAACATGTAAGAGATGTAGGATCACGTATCTGTATGTGACCAATAAGAGGACTTATATTATATTGGCTATGTACCTCCAGGATTAATATGCGTTAATTTTTTAAGCCGTTATTTATTATGTATAACGGTTGGGTTATTACGGCTATTTATATAGCTCCTATGTCTATCCAGAATAAATCTCGGCGGTTATGTATCCCCTATTCACTCCGCAAATATATGCGTGAGTTAAATTTTTTAGAGTCCTTAGTCTTCAAACCGTGAAATTGAAGCTGGTGTTCGCCGGTTTGATGCTATTAAAATTTTATGAGATAATACATATGAATTTAACAATGAGATAATTATTACCAACCAATTCTCCAGTTATTGGACATTATCAACCTGGTATCTGTCCTTTTCGGTTCATATTGGAACCGACAGAGGGTTGTAGCATCTAAATAGCAGACATAGATATCATCACACCAACCTCACACTCTAGAGTGAGTTCCAGTTCTGAGTCCGGTAATATGACAGGGTTTTGTAGTTGATAATATATGTTCAAGGCATGATCATGATAATAGTATTTTGCCTTGAATATATAAGCTTTTCTAGTACGTGTCCAAGTATCTGTAGTGCTATGCTTAATGTAGACGTAAAGTTATACAGATCCTATGTCATGGCTCATCGTCATCTCTCTTGTAGTTTACCGCAACGCTCTCAAGTGTTCTGCCAGCAGTTAACTCAGAAAGCTTATTTAGACTCAGTTTGTCCAGATATGACTCCTCCGAGTGACCACCTTTACACTGACTCTACTAGTCTAGCATTATGTAGACCAGAGACTCAGTACTAGTCTAGCATTATGTAGACCAGAGACTCAGTACTAGTCTAGCATTATGTAGACCAGAGACTCAGTACTAGTCTAGCATTATGTAGACCAGAGACTCAGTACTAGTCTAGCATTATGTAGACCAGAGACTCAGTACTAGTCTAGCATTATGTAGACCAGAGACTCAGTACTAGTCTAGCATTATGTAGACCAGAGACTCAGTACTAGTCTAGCATTATGTAGACCAGAGACTCAGTACTAGTCTAGCATTATGTAGACCAGAGACTCAGTACTAGTCTAGCATTATGTAGACCAGAGACTCAGTACTAGTCTAGCATTATGTAGACCAGAGACTCAGTACTAGTCTAGCATTATGTAGACCAGAGACTCAGTACTAGTCTAGCATCATGTAGACCAGAGACTCAGTACTAGTCTAGCATTATGTAGACCAGAGACTCAGTACTAGTCTAGCATTATGTAGACCAGAGACTCAGTACTAGTCTAGCATTATGTAGACCAGAGACTCAGTACTAGTCTAGTATGTGAGCGTCCCGCAGTGTAGTTTATGTAGGAAGAGACGCAAAGCCCGACATTGGGAGGGCAATTTTTTTCCTTTCGTTTTTTATTTAGGCCTAATTTTCTTTTACTCAGTAACGGATGAGATTTAAAATGTAGCGAAGTACAATACTTCAAACAAAACCTACTTAAGTAAAAGTAAAAGTACAGATTTTTTTTTAAAGAGCACCAATACACAAAGGAATGACTGAATTACAGTAACGTGAGTCAATGTAATTTGTTACTTTCCACCTCTGGAACATAGAAACACTAAACTTGGAATGGAAATAGATTCATTTAGAAAGATATGGTAATATAGTAAGAATATTTTACCAAAAATCTAAAGAAAACATAAAATGTATCAAACTGTACCTTATCTTCTCCGTGATGAAAACGTGCTCTGATCTGTGTTATATAAAAAACATAAAATGTAAAAGTACAAATGCAACGGAAGGAAGATCCCTTAAATAAAGAGATTCAGATGTTCACCAAAAACACAGTAGGTGTTTAGAAAAGAGACAAAACATTGAAACGCTTCTAAAGACTGAGCTTCTGGGCTCCTCGGTGAGGAAGACTGAGGAAGTGAGATAGGAGACTGAACAACATCCAACTCCGTGTAAAACCTTTATGACGGTGTTCCAATATCAGAAGATAAGACAGAGCAAAGGTCAAAAACCGACCTGGTGGTTTTATACCTTTATAAGGACTTAAAAAACATTTACTCTGTCTTATCTTCTCATTTCATCCAGTAAACAAGTTGCAATAATAAGTAGCAGACATACGGAATCATAAGCAGGTGAGCACATATCTTTAATACTTGAACATCTGTTCTGCTGCCGTGTTGTTCCCAACACAACACAAGGAATCAATATTCACTTTAAAGTCATTCACAACATGAACATCATTAGCTTTTCACACAGACCACTTGCATTATGAATATGATATTACATCTGATTTAAATCAGGTTACATGGTAGGCTTAGAAAAATAAGAACTGATATGGGAGCCATTTAGTATGGAAAATGCATGAACAAATATTGTAGTGGACCTGATTAACCGTCAATCAGTATTAAAAATACATTTCCATTTTTAAATTAAATCTTGATAAAACCTGCTTAGTTTAACCTGAGGGAAGATCTTAAAAGTCACTTCCTTTCATGGTTTATCATGCAAAATATATTTGTATACATGCATGTGTGTATTTAAAAACAGTGTTTGGTTGAATGTGTGTGTGTGTGTGTGTGTGTGTGTGTGTGTGTGTGTGTGTGTGTGTGTGTGTGTGTGTGTGTGTGTGTGTGGTGTGTGTGGTGTGTGTGTGTGTACCTGCATGCGTGCGTGCATGTGTGCATCCGTACTTGCATCCAGAATACCCAGCTATCACTGGATGAAATGAGAAGATAAGACAGAGCAAAGGTCAAAAACTGACCTGGTGGTTTTATATCTTTATAAGGACTTAAAGAACCTTTGCTCTGTCTTATCTTCTCATTTCATCCAGTGAAACTCAAGGGTTACTTCACGGCTGTTAAGTACTGGTGTACTTTGGATTGTCTGTGAAAAACCATGTGTCTCCCAGAGTATCAGAATACAACTGGAAGAAGAGCTAAGAAAACACTTTTACTTTGAAGGAGAAGAAAACTACGAAACACACTTCAGAGTTACAATATGAAACAGAAAAGACAACAATGACCCAGATAACAAAACAAACAAACACCGTAAAGTCAGCGTTTAAAGTGGATCCCCGCTGCCAGAGACACCACACTTACATGTCACTTTGTTCCTTTTTCCCGCAAAATCCGACCCGACTCAAATATAAGCCAAATCAGCCTAAAAGCGGTTCTAGTTACCCAGAGCTTGCATTGGTTTGGTGACCAGAGAGTGGAACACTGGGAAGAACTCCTTGTGTTCCTGCACCTTGAGGATGCCGCTGCAGGAGAAATGAGAGCGCTTACTGCTCACAATGCTGTCAGCAGCAGCAGCTTCCTGCTGAGCACTGCTCCTCAGCCCTCTGGAACAGAAGAAACATCAAGGAGAACTTTACTCTGAGCTCACTGAGGACATCAGAAGCGTCTGTCCTAGACTCACGTCCTGCTGGTCCACAGAGGGACGCCTGGAGACTATTAGCACCACAAGAGATGCTAGTTAATGTTCATGCAGAGCTAAGGTCAAGTTTCTTGTTGGACATTGACACACTTTGATCACCTCTACTTGATGCTGCTGTAAAGACTGGTAGTCTTTGACCTCTGATGGTGTTGTCTGTGGAGAACACACACACACACACACTCTCTGATTATATTCCTTGTTAAGCGAGCGTTCATTTCTTCTTACACTTCAACTATGCCAAATAGTTTTTGCCGTCTGAATATCTGATCTTATATATTTTTATATTTGACATTGTACATAGTATATTTGTAAATCTGTTAGTTTAGTTTATTTGTATTATTCTGTAGATTTTTTATATTGTCCTCTCTGGAGGGGCGGCCATCTTTAAGGTTAGGAGGAGGATGATTCATAGATCAGTCACTCTTCATGGAGACCCAGCTGGGTCCAGGGGAGTCTACTCTCTCGTGCTGGACTCAGAAGAACCAGGATTCATGGATGTTTGATAAATGCTGTACTTTTATAATGTCTCAGAGATTCTGAGCTCTTATCCTTTGATCATTACTGAAACTGTTATTTTCAAGCATATATACGTACGTATTTCCATAAACAGCCCACTCTTCATGGAGACCCAGCTGGGTTCCAGGGGGGTCTGCTCTCTCCTGCTGCTCTGGCCTTCAACACAACACACACACAGAGCTTTTACTCAGACTAATGAAGGTGTCATGATGTCTCACTGATGAGCTCTGAGGTGGACAACAGTCACAGACAGTTAGAGATCCTCTTCTTACCTCTCAGCTTTGCTCTGGCGGCCATGTTCCCCAGACAGAGGGGTTTTAGAGGTAGGACCCTCCTCCTCTGTCTCCTCATCCATAGTAGACCGGACTCCTGGACACAAACACACAACTACATGTTGTTTCTATGGATTCTATTTGAAGACTGAATGTGAAATCAAGACCTCAAATATTCTGTATAAACATACACTCTATCACTATCTATGTCTGTATCACATACATGTCATTATCAGGATGATTCTTTATTTCCCTCTTGAACGTTAATCTTAACTGTTTACAGGAAAAGCATCAAGAGTCTAAAGATCAGTGTACTAAACCATTATAGACGGTTATAAACATACCAATAAGCAATTAATGCTACCAATGAAAATCATCAATCAAAGTCCACAACACAACAAAGCTGACCTCACGAAAGTCCAGACTGAGTGAAATAGTTTTCCATTGGAGGGACTGGTGGGTGGAGCAGAGAGGGAGGAGCAGACCTGGGACTGGCGGGTGGAGCAGAGAGGGCGGGGCACACCAGACCTGGGACTGGTGGGTGGCGCAGAGACGGAGGAGCAGACCTGGGACTGGTGGGTGGAGGAGAGACGGTGGAGCAGACCGGACCAGTGACTGGTGGGTGGAGCAGAGAGGGCGGAGCAGACCGGACCTGGACGTGGGTGGCACAGAGAGGGAGGAGCAGGAGAGAAGCTCAAGAAAATGTCAAATAAACAAACAAATGAAAGGAGTCCAAAATGCACTTGGAGTTGCAATGTTTGGTTGAAAACACCGTCTCTCTTCCACACTTACTCTCTTTTGTCTCTTTTTATACAAAAAATTATTTCATTCACAAAACACTTCCTCATCTGATGTCATGCCTCTGATATTTCCCGGTGGAAAGTAACTAATTATATTTACTCGCGTTACTGTTACGGAGTAGTTTTTTTGTGTACTTGTACTTTTTAAAGTAATTTTTATGGTCTACATAATGCTAGACTAGTACTGAGTCTCTGGTCTACATAATGCTAGACTAGTACTGAGTCTCTGGTCTACATAATGCTAGACTAGTACTGAGTCTCTGGTCTACATAATGCTAGACTAGTACTGAGTCTCTGGGTCTACATAAATGCTAGACTAGTACTGAGTCTCTGGTCTACATAATGCTAGACTAGTACTGAGTCTCTGGTCTACATAATGCTAGACTAGTACTGAGTCTCTGGTCTACATAATGCTAGACTAGTACTGAGTCTCTGGTCTTCACTCTGCCATTGTGGGCTGTATCAGAAAGGGGCAGGAGTCTGAGTACAGGAGTGTGGTGGAGAGTTTCGTGGAGTGGTGTGGACAAAATCACCTGCAACATCTCTAAGACAAAGGAGTTGGTGGTGGATTTCAGGAAGCAACCGACTCACCCGAAACCGGTCAGCATCAGACATATAAGAAAGGTCAGAGTCGCCTTCAATTCCTACGGAGACTCAGATCTTTCAACGTCTGCAAAACCGTGCTGCAGATGTTCTATCACTCTGTGGTGGCCAGCGTCATCTTCTACACTGTTGTGTGCTGGGGCAGCAGGGTGAAGGCAGCCGACGCCAACAGACTCAATAAGCTCATCAGGAAAGCGGGTTCTGTCCTGGGAGTGGAATTGGAGTCTTTGGTGGAGGTCTCGGAGAGGAGGATGCTGAGTAAACTACTCAGTATTATGGACAACGCCTCCCATCCCCTGCACGCCACACTGGAGTCATACCAGAGCACCTTCAGCCGTAGACTGAGATTACCGAGGTGCACCACAGAACGCCACAGGAGGTCCTTTCTGCCTGTGGCCATCAAACTCTATAACTCCTCCCCCCTCTGTAGGAAGGACAGTTGAAATACAAGACAATGAACACAGCAATATAATGTGCAATGTTACCTCTCAACATCATGTGCACTTTCCTCAGTATTACGTGCAATATTATTAATATTACTGTCCAACATCATGTGCTATATTATTATTATTAACATGTTGTCTATAAATATTATCTATAACACTAAATTGCCTCTCATCTCCTCTCATCATCATGTGCAATATTCTTAATGTCATGTCCAATAATATTACACTTCAATTATGCCAAATTGTTTGCGCCGTCGGAATATCTTATCTTGCCTACATATTTGTATATTTTAACTGTACATTTGTAAATCCGTTAGTTCATTTTTATTATTCTGTTGTTTTCCATATTGTTTTATTGTACTGTATTGCTATGTAATCTGGCACAAGAATTTGAAAAGGAAAAAAAGTTATGTTCTATTCTATTCTATTCTATTCTATTCTATTCTAACAAGTCCAGTTGTCCGTTCTCACTCTGGGTGAACACTCCTGAGTACACTGAGGCTGCTCTGATATCGATGCCACACTCTGCCAGGTCTGACTCGTAGAAGATCAGGTTGCCTTTCTCCAGCTGGTCAAAAGCCAGTTTTCCCAGAGACTCAATGATCTTCTTGCTCTCTGAGCTCCAGTGTGGATCTGTTTCAGCTCTCCCATGATACTTTCTGTCTCTCTGTATGGACTGAACTCTCAGGAAGTGGATGTACATCTGAGTCACGATCTGGGCATGTCTTGCCTTCTTTGGGATGTTTTGAAGAGGTCCCCCAGAACTGTAGCACCGATCCAAGAGAAGACTGGGATGTGACACATGATGTGGAGGCTTCGTGATTTCTTGATGTGGGAGATGATTGTGTTGGCCAGCGTCTCCTCTCTGAATCTCTTCCTGAAGTACTCCTCCTTCTGTGGGTCGGTGAACCCTCTCACCTCTGTCACCATGCCAACACACTCAGCAGGGATCTGATTGGCTGCCGCAGGGCGTGTGGTTATCCAGATGCGAGCGGAGGGGAGCAGGTCGCCCCTGATGAGGTTTGTCAGCAACACGTCCACCGAGGTGGACTCTGTGACATCAGTCAAGACCTGGTTGTTCTGGAAGTCCAGAGGAAGTCGACACTCATCCAAACCATCCAAGATGAAGACAACTTGGAACCGGTCGTATCTGCAGATTCCTGCTTCTTTGGTTTCAATAAAGAAGTGATGAAGAAGTTCCACCAAGCTAAACTCTCTCCCTTTCAGTAAATTCAGCTCTCTGAAAGTGAAGATAAATGTGAAGTGTATGTCCTGGTTGGCTTTGCCTTCAGCCCAGTCCAGCGTAAACTTGTGTGTTAAGACGGTTTTACCAATGCCGGCCACTCCAGTTGTCACTGTTGTTCTGATTGGTTGATCTTGTCCAGGTAAGGGTTTAAAGATGTCTTCACATTTGATTGGTGTTTCCTCCTTGGCTGGTTTCCTGGAAGCTGTTTCAATCAGTCTGACCTCATGTTCCTTGTCGACGTCTCTAGAAGTCATTCAGACCTGTTGCCTGTCCTGCTTTATCGACTCCCTCAAACACACACCTGAACTTCTGCTTCAGATGAGACTTGAGTCTATGTTGGCACTCAACAGTTTCTACATGAGAAAACAACAGAAGATATTATCCATAGCAATATGATTTGCCATTTTAAATGGGAAACAGATTGCATTTATCCAAAGTGCTTTACAGTAGCCTCACATTCACCCATTCATACACCAATGGCATCAACCATGCAAGGTACCAACCAACACATCAGGAGCTGTTAGGGTTAGATGTCTTGCTCAGGGACACCGCAACACTTAGCTAGGTGGAGCTTGGGGATCAAACCAGGAACCTTCTGGTTGGCAGACAACCGATCTTACCTCCTGAGCTACTGCCGCCCATTCAACCTCCAAGAGGAAAGTTAGACTTACTGCTCACCAAAATAAGAGTCAAGAGTCTCTTCTGTTTTCAAAATAAGAGTCTCTTACTGCTCCACAGTGCGTCGGCCAGGTCCTCCTGGTTCATCTCCATCAGGCAGAGCTTTGTGATGTCTACCACTCCCTCTATGGCGCGCCTCCTCTGCTCCTCCTTCTTACCATCCACCACCTCCTCCTCCTCCTCCTTCTGACTCTCTGAGCATTGTGTGCAGAGGGCTGAGTCCTTCTCAGCCCGCTAGAACAGAACAAACTTCAAGGAGAACTTTACTCTGAGCTCACTGAGGACATCAGAAGAGTCTGTCCTAGACTCACATCCTGCTGGTCGACAGAGGGACGCCTGGAGACTATTTGCACCACAAGTGATGCTAGCAAATGTTCTGGTAGAGCTAAGGTCAAATGTTTTGTTGGACATTTACACACCTTGATCAGATCTGCTTGATGCTGCTGTACATGCTGAGCACTGGTAACCTTTGACCTCTGATGGTGTTGTCTTTGGAGAGCACACACAAAACTATCCAGAGATTGCAATATGTCCAAAAGAGTGCCGCCCCGGGTTCTCACCAAAACACGTAAATCACAGCACATCATCCCAGTCATCCACTCCCTTCACTGGCTCCCAATCAACCAACGGATCATCTTCAAGTTACTCCTACTGCTGTTCAAGGCCACAAACTGTCCGGTCCAACCTACCTTCAGGAGCTCCTCACCCCTCAGTCCTCACCCCAGTCACTCAGGTCTAGCAGCTCAAATCTCCTTGCTGTGCCATGGACAAAGCTGGCAACCACGGGAGATTGTGGTTGTTATGATTGCTTATGATTGTTTTTACCATTACTGTGAAGCACCTTGAGATTTTGTTGTATTTTAAAGTGTGCTATATAAAAACAATGCATTATTATTATTATTATTATTATTATTATTATTATTATTACTTGTTTCATGAGTGAGCATTCATGTTGTGAGTCAGGGCTCCCTCTAGAGGAGGAGAAGGAGATGACGGTGTGTGCTGATGAGACCACAGGTGGAAACCAGGCAGGCATTGAGCAAAACTGGAAATAAATGTGAATACAAGTTCATCAACTCAATCCACATCTGGGTCTGCTCTCTCCTTCTGCTCTGGGCTTCAACACAACACACACACACAGGATCTATTATATTTCTCCTGGGTACTTAACATCAGTATTAATAGAGTCTGATAACAACCAACTGGTCTGTTTTCATTGTTTGTTAGAAACTCCTACCTCTCCTCTCTGGAGGGGCGGCCATCTTGAAGGTTAGGAGGATAAAGGATATACCGGTCACTCTTCATGGAGAGTCCAGGGGAGTCTGCTCTCTCCTGCTGGACTCTTCTAGAAAAGAAAGAACCAGGATTTATTGATGGATTATAGATGCTGTATATTTATCATATCTGATAAATCCTCACCTTTTCCCAGTCGACGAAGTTCCATCGTTAAAGTTAACAGGTCTACCCATAGAGTGTTCACTCTTCGTAGAGACCCATCTGGGTCCGGGGTGTATGCTCTCTCCTGCTGCTCTGGCCTTCAACAGTTTTCCGTTGGAGCACAATGTGAATTATGTTCCAGGACCAGAGGTTCCATATAATAATGCCCTCAACTCGTAATTGAAGTTATGAAAAATATTCCTTTATTAAAACAGGTCTTTTTTACAGCAGAAACACATGGAAATACCAAACTTGGAATAGAAATGGATTAATTTAGAAAGAATATGGTAAGACAGTAAGAATATTTTATCAAAGATCTAAAGAAAATATTCAATGTATCAAACTGTACCTTTAAATGTACAAATGCAATGAAAAGAAGATCCCTTGAATAAAGAGATTCAGATGTCCACCAAAAACACAAAGTAGGTGTTTAGAAAAGAGAAGATAGAAGATAAGACAGAGCAAAGGTTTTTTATGTCCTGATAAAGCTATAAAATCACCAGGTCCCTCAGGGAAATTCACTATATAAAGTATCTCACGGCTATAAAGTACTGCTGTACTTTGCATTGTCTGTGGTAAAATCATGTGTCTCCCAGAGTATCAGAATGCAACTGGAAGAAGAGCTCAGAAAACACTTTTACTTTGAAGGAGAAGAAAACTACCAAACACTTTTCAGAGTTAGGAAACAGAGAAGACAATGACCTAAATAACAAAACAAACAAACATTGTGAAGTCAGCGTTTAAAGTGGTTCCCCGCTGCCAGAGACATCACGATTACATGTCACTTCGTTCCCTTTTCCCACAAAATCCGTCCCGACTAAAATATAAGTGAAATAAGCCCAAAAACTGTTCTAGTTACCCAGAGCTTGCATTGGTTTGGTGACCAGAGAGTGGAACGCTGGGAAGAAGGATGGCACTGCAGGGGAAATGAGCGCGCTTACTGCTCGCAATGATGTCAGCACGCAGCAGATGCCTGCTGAGCACTGCTGGTCTCTCGGGTAGTGAAGCAGGGCTTGTCTGGTGTCACCCTTTGATGGGAGACCTCATGGTGCTGGGGTGGTGTTTGTGTGGTTGGTGCCCACCCAACCTCAGTTGAACCAGCCTGACTGGCTGCACACCTGTTGTGTGTTGGTTAATCATTGCACCACAGGTTTCACCAGACACACTCTAGGGGTGCATTTGGCAGACACTTTTTTCCAAAGTGACATACAAAGAGTACATTTGTTGAAGGAGATAGGAATATATTGCTGTGGTACATCAAGATACGCTTGAAGGATTTACACTGAAGAACCGGGAAGAATCATCAGCTGAACACACGACAACCCTCAGTTGGATCCCCTGAGTTGTTTATTACCGTGACACTTGAACAAACACAACAGAAAAAACTGTCCCTTTAATGTACACAACAACCAGAAGGACTAAAATAACAAGTAGCAATAATAAGTAGCAGACATTGCGAATCAAAAGCAGGTGTGCACATATATTGAATACTTGAACATCTGTTCAGCTGCTGTGTTGTTCCCAACACAACACAAGGAATCAATATTCACTTTAAAGTCGTTCACAACATGAACATCATTAGCTTTTCCCACAGACCACTTGCATTATGAATATAATATTATATCTGATTAAATCAGGTTCCATTTGAGGCTTAGAAAAATAAGAAAGGATATGGGAGCCATTTAGTATGAACATGTCTAAAATATTGTAGTACACCTGATTTACCGTCAATCAGTATTATGAATACATTTCAATTTTGAAATAAATTCTTGATAAAACCTGTTTAGTTAACCCTACAGAAGATCTTAAAAGTCACTTCCTTTCATGGTTCATCATGCAAAATATATTTGTGTACATGCGTGTGTGTATTTAAAAACAGTGTTTGGTTGTTTGTTTGTGTGTGTGTGCGTGTGTGCGTGCCTGCACATGCTTATTGCTTATTGCTACAACCAACACAGAGTCACTGAGGAACCATACCTACATAACATAAACCCAGGGAGGAGGTCCTCCTGGATGGATGTGAGATGGAAGGTGTGGATGTGTGTCAGTGTGTCTGAGGAGCCTCCTACATGTGGGGACACTCTGTAGAAGGACAGAGTGCCAGCAGGCCGGTCCACATACACTCCTACTCTGTTAGAGCCGGAGGGGGGAGACTTATGACTGTACTACTATTGTTGTACCAGGCAGTGTAACCATCATCAGTACAATAAAGACTCCAGGACTTGTTGTTCCCTCCAAGCATGCTGTCATCACCCCCTCCTCTCCTTGTGATTCCTCTGTATGTCACTCCTATATAAACACGTCCTTTCCTCTCTACCTCCCAGTAACAGCGGCCAGTCAGACTCTCTCTACACATCACCTGGGCCCAGGAGTCAAACCTCTCTGGGTGATCAGGATAAGACTGCTGCTCTCTAACCCGCGTCACCTTTCTGTTGTCCTCAGACAGAGAGAGTTCTCTGTGGGCTGTGTTTGGGTCCAGTGTGAGTTCACAGCCATCTGATGGGAGAACAAGACATGATTAGTCTGCTAAAGCACACAGAAATACACTGATGAGGGAGTCCATCACATAGGAGTCATTCAAATAACGTGGAAGTGATGGCTGTTAGTATGTAAATATAATTTAGCTGTCATTTGTTGCAATCAATATTTCATAAGAAATAGGTCAGAATTGAGTTCACTGAGTGACGGGTCTCGGCTGGCGTATTTCAGACTATCTCTCTCTCTCTCTGACAATAATAACAATAATTAGCATAATAACATTCATATATTATGTATAACCATAATGAAATAATATAGTAATAATAACAATAATAACAATACTACTAATCTATATGAATAAATAATCACCTAACAATATGAACACCTATTGGATTTTACACAAGTAGGATTAATAGTGATTGTGATGGTTAACAATATTAATATACGTAAGATACATGATGTCAACCATCATCTTCATTCCCAGTAGGATTTGAATGAACGGACGTCACCTCCTGCTGTGTGGACGGACTTTCATCAATATCTTCTCAGCCTCAACACACACACACACACACACACACACACACACACACACACACACACACACACACACACACACACACACACACACACACACACACACACGCACAAATACACACACACACACCACACAACCACACACACACACACACACACACACACACTGATATTGAGCAGATGACAGATGACAGCCATTCAGCCTTCACACAAAATAAACAGGAACATGTTAGGAAGTGAGATTATTGAAGATTAATTCTCTTTCCAGTACTTTTCTTTCCATTTTCTTCTCCAGTCCACCTCTCTTTCTCTCTTCTCTCTCTCTCTCTCTCTCTCTCTCTCTCTCTCTCTCTCTCTCTCTCTCTCTCTTTCTCTCACACACACACAAACTTTCCTAACCCAGATGGAGTTCCCCCCGCGTCAAGACCTGTGTGGACCAGCTGGCTCCTGTGTTCACAGACATCTTCAATGCATCACTACAGCAGTCTGTCGTACCAGTGTGCTTCAAAAAGACAACCATTGTGCCGTTACCTAAGAAGACCAAGGTAACAGGCGTCAATGACTGTCGTCCAGTGGCTTTAACACCTATAGCCATGAAGTGCCTGGAGAAGTTGGTCATGACACATAAAAAGCATTATTTCCGGACCCACTCCAGTTTGCATACAGACCAAACAGGTCTGTGGATGATGCCATCTTCCTGACACTACGCACTGCCATGGAACACCTAGACAGGAGGGACGACTATGTCAGGCTGTTGTTTATTGACTTCAGCTCTGTGTTCAACACCATCATTCCCTCCAAACAGAATCTGAAACTGAGGGATCTAGGCCTGGTTACCGCCATCTGCAACTAGATTATGGAGTGCGCGTACTGAACTGCTCATCGCTCAATTCGTGGACTTTTTGGATAATTGGACAATTTGACTGTTATCTGACTTTTTGGTTCATTGGACTATTATTGGACTTACAATTACACAAGACTTACACTATTGTATTATCTGACTATTTTGGATTATTGGATTTACACTATATTTTTCTGACTATTGTATTATTGGACTATTATTGGACTTACAATTACACTGGACTTACAGGAGTAGACCTTAAATTACATAAGGAACTCAGCTACATAGCATGCAGACACTCTCACTGGACTGTACTGCACTGGTCACTTACCATTTATCATTACACTTTATCATCACATGATCCTGCTACTATCTACTAGTTACCAATTGTATGCTCATATCAGTATATTACTGTACTGCACACGGACACTTTTGCACAACATTTTTGCACCAACAGCGAGAGTATTGCAACTTTACTTTTTACCATACTTATTAGATACTATATTACTCATTGTTCAGAGTTGTTTTATTTTAAAATTTTTACAAGAATACTGTTTAGAAGAAAACATTTTACTGTAGTTACTAGGTACTATTACTAATTGTTTAGTATTGTTTAGAATTTATGTTCAGAAGAATACCGCAGGAGTGAATGTGGAGTAAGCATTCCATTGTACTCGTTACATATGGCAATAAAGAAATCTTGGACCTTGACTAATGTATCATATATATAATGTTGAATAATATAGGTCTTTTGTGTTTCTCGGGTTGTTCATGTGGTGGGTGACTTAGACTATGGAGACTGACCAAACTTGATGGCAAGAACATGACCCAGACTGCCAGACATGGCTATGGGGGGAAACCCATTGGGTGGGTATGTTTTTACAAAGTGTGTGGCTGACAAACTGACCTTTCTTATACATGGTGTTGCTGGTTGAGAAGTCTGATGGCCTGGGGGAAAAAAACGGTGAGTCTGGTAGTCTGTGTCTGGATGCTCCGGTAACGTCTACCAGACGGCAGCAGCATGAACAGTCCATGGCCTGGGTGGCTGTAGTCCTCAATGATCTTCTGTGCTTTCCTAAGGTATCGTGTGTGGCAGATGCTTTGCACGGCTGGGAGATGGCAGCCGATAATGCGCTCTGCTGTCTTCACCACCCTCTGGAGGGACTTGTGATCAGCAGCGGAGCAGCTGCTGAACCAGGCAGTAATGCAGAGGATGCTCTCGATGGTGCACCTGTAAAAGTTAGTGAGAGTTTTTGCAGACATGCCAAACTTCTTGAGACTCCTCAGAAAGTAACTTTTGGGCAGTTTTTACAGTCGAGTCTGCTTTCGAGTCTGGACCAGGTGAGATCATCGTTGATGAACACGCCAAGGAACTTGAAGCAGGAGAGTTTCTCCACTTCCGCAC
>PIJE02001126.1:0-137500 GCA_002895965.2 Coryphaenoides rupestris | reverse complement strand
TACACCTTCTGCCTGATGTCCGCCTCCGTGGGGAACCTGGTGCTAGTGTCGCTGGACCGCTACCTGGCTGTCTGCCGGCCGCTGCGCTACCACGACACGGTGACGCTGGGCCGCGTGCGGGCCGCCGTCTGCTGCTGCTGGCTGTGCTCCATCCTCTACAACGGTTTGATCCTGCAGGGGCACCTGCTGCGCCCGCTGCGCTACAGCAGCTGCTACGGGGACTGCGTGTTGGTGATGAGCCCGATGTGGGGTGCCGTGGACCTGGTGTTTACATGCGTGGGGCCCTGCCTGGCCATGGTGCTGCTCTATCTGCGTGTGATTGCTGCGGCGGTGACGCAGGCGCGCCTGGTCAACGCTGTGAGTGTGGCCGGGGCCGTCCGGAGGTCTGAGTGGAAGGCGGCGCGGACACTGGGCGTGGTGGTGGCCGTCTTCCTGCTGTGCTTCTGTCCCTACTACTACCCCGCGGTGGGGGGCCAGGACACCACCAACAGCCTGGCCTACTTCTCAGCCCTGTCCTGGGTCATGATGGCCAACTCCTGCATCAACCCCATCATCTACACTCTCTTCTACCCCTGGTTCAGGACCGCCCTGCGATGCATTTTCACCTTGAATATCCTGGAGCCAGGGTCCTCACACACTACCATAGTCAAGAACAGTGGTTCTTAAATGGGGTTTCAGTCGTGTAACCTAGGGTTAGGATTGCAGGGGGTACTCAGAACATGAACAAATACATTGTTGTTGGTTATGTGTGTTGTTATATGTAAAATAATTACAACTTCAGAAAATGAATGAATACCCCCTTAATATAATTGAGGATATCTGAATAGTAACATAACACGTTTGGTAAATATTTCCAGTAAGATCATAGCACTTTCCCCTTAAAGGGAACTTGGCTGAAAAAATATCTGACATTAGTAAAAGCTGTGATTCACAATTTCAAAACTTCATCTTTAGAAAGAAGTGCATGAATTAACTATTGTCTCAATGTTAATTGATGTTTCAATGGCTTGCTATTTCATTGAGCTTAGCTCCAATTGTTTTCACTTTTTGTTTATTCAATGTTTTAACAGTGCATGAAGGGATTGTTGATTACTGCAATATACTTTTGGCCGTAACTTAATGACTGATGACACATGTGGATCCTGAAGCTAGAACAGTTGAGAACCACTGGTCTAGAGTGTCTGCACACCATAGACAAGAGTGTCTAGTCTAGTGGTCCTCACATAGCCCCATACCAAGTACCACTCCTTGTTATAATTAAGCAATAAGCATTATTCCCGGTCACGCAAATCCATCATTTGCATCAATTTAGTTTTCTTTTAGTTTTGTTGGCATCAAGTATGCATAGTCAAACAAATGCTTCCCAGTCATGATCACATATTAAAAGAAAGCCTATATCCCTAACTGGATGTCATTAAGGTGGGATATCTACAATTAGTAGTGACAATTAGTGTCACTAATAATGGGTCTGCTCCTTCTATGTACCAGCAGTGGGGCTTCTAGCTTGTATGGCACCCTGGGTGAACCCCCACCTAAGCCCCCCCCCTGCCACCCCCCAACGGAAAAAACTATGTGTTTGTCTGTGACCACCCCCACCGCACCTGCCCCCCTCACTCCACAGTCAAGACAAAAAAATTATAATGAATTTTCTGAACTTATTTGAAGATATTTAAGCAGTTAAGTTCTTTTTAATATTTTCATTTTTTTATTCATGAAAACATTTAACGATATATCAGCAAAACTAATATATTCACAGTATTATGAATGAATTGTGCTTAATTTGCAGTGGCGGATGATGATAAAAGAAATTGATGAAAAAATAAAACACCACTGTAATGTTTCCTGAACCCTCGTGGTGATTTCCAATACCCCAGATTTACAAAAAAATAACTGCTGAAGTCTGAGTAATTAACACTGTTGATGAGAGATAATAATTTTAACACTTGGTCACTTTACTTCTAAATTCATGTGGCCAAAGATATTTTTACTATGACTCAAGGTATATAATAATATATAAACGTATATATGAGTACTCAGCGTCATCGACACACCCCTCCAAAGGCCAGGCCGGTTCATTCAGTCAGTGTCATGGTCTTGTCGTCAAGTCGGTCAGTCAGTTGACGTAGTCTTAGTCACCCCCAGACAAGCAACACAACACACACTACAGATGCGTGCCTAACATTAATAACACAACATAACACACATACATTTCTCTGACCCATAATCCTTTGTGTACTCCGTTGCAGCAAGAATTGTTCAGAACACCAACACGAAAGCAATACCGATTCGTTGCCAATAAAAGTGCGAGCATCTAGGACATAATTCACAGCGCCTCTTGGTAAAAATCGAAAGAGCAGCTTTTGGTCACATGCTTGCCAAATGTTTGCTGACTCACATACACACTAATTGGGTCGGTGCCCCTCAACCACGAAGTAGCCAAAGTACATATATCCACATGTATTCACACAAAAATAAACAAATAAGAAATTAGAAAAAATTGGAACGATTTTTGAATGAATGCAGACTACCATGTATTGCCATGCATTGTACAAGTAAACACATTTATTTAATCATTATTTTGCATTATGTTTAACGTGTTTAAATAGACTTCTTCTCTAGAAACAGCAGGGGGGACGGTGCCCCTGCGCCCCCTATTGACAAGCCGCCACTGTTATTTGGTAGCATTTCGTAGTGCGACTGATTTTACTAATTGCATTAGCCCTGTAAAAAATTACTGCTGCACAATTTGACATACCCCCCCGCTCCATTTTTTTTTTTGCAGTGTCCCACGCCGCCCATGTCGCCCATATCTAAATCTGCCCCAGCACACAGGTCAGGCCCGGCACCAGGATGAAGTGACTGAGGGGGCAGTTAACAATTGCGAGGGGGCTATTTTCAATGGCAATATAATGGCATTATGACTAAATAACAACAAAACATTCATTTCACAGCAGTGGTGATGTGATCAGATGGTTTTATCTGTCTTTCTCATGCTGTGTACTGGTGCCGATTTATGTTACTGCTGGTGGGTCTCAAACATTGAACATCCGACCCTCGACGCCCAAGATAAACCTTATGCAAAAACCGTAGCCTACATGACTTGTTGCCATATGGATTCAGGAAAGGAGTCAAATGCATGCATTTCAGCACCATAGGAAATTAACAGTGAACACTGACACACACACACACATGCAAGCACATGCAAGTGTGTGTGGCGCTGAAAGTCAATCGTGAAGTAACTTTCAGCACATGTGTGGTTGATGGAAGCGGGGTTTTCATGTTTTGAGCTGTAGTGCAAACCTCACAAAATACCTTGTTTTTGGGGCCATCATCCACAGGAATTTTGAATGTCCATTTTGTAAAGTTTCCAGCCAGCCTTGCTCTACACTGTGGTTCATATGATGTGCACACGCCTCATATATCCTGGGCCAGGTGGAGTTTGGAGTGACACTCTGTGATTGGTGGTTAGGGTTAGGGGACTAACCGCAGGGGACTGACAGCAAAACAAACAATCACAGCAGCGCAGTCCCTCCGATCCATTGTAGCACCGACCATGGAGTTTAATATCAAATCAATGTGAATTTGGCCATGACAGGCATGTGTGAGTGCTCGGCATTTTTCGTGGACGCTCTGGCCCCAAAGCACACGGTATTGGCACCTTTGCCGTGTAGTTGTAACTGTTAATTACAATAATAATAATAATAATAATAATAATAATAATAATGAAGCTGTATCATGAAGAAATTTGTATCTCGGCCAATATATTAGTTGTTTACTGTAGTAATGTTCTTGCCACAATGCCACGTTCTGTGGCTTAGTTTGGGATTCTTGACCAGGAGGGAGACACCAGAGTCGTGGTGATGCACGACTCAGCTTTTATTTACTAAATAAAAAGATCGCTCATTGGCATAATAACGGATAAACAATAATCGTAATTCAGTCAGCGTCTTTGGGGTTACGGAGTCGGCCTCGTGTCTGACCCCAGATCTCCGTCCGTACCCAGCCTCCTACTGTGGGGAGAGCAAATACATGTAAAATATATATGTTCCTAATCAAGCTCATCCCCGACAGCTGCGTCAATTTCAGGAATTTGCCGCTCCGCCCCCCTTGTTTCATCTACCGATGCTAAACCGTGCCCCCCCCCTTCATACCACAGGATCCAGGATCAGGACCCGAGGGATCCAGACCGTAACCCTCATCGATGATTCTGGGAGGTGGGGGTGCAGGAACCCGGGGGGGACAGGGGACTGGAGGCGACAGGCTTAACTTGGGACACATAAAAGGTAGGGTGAACACGAAGGGAGGAAGGGAGATTGAGGCGGACAGCACAAGGGTTAATTATTGACTCTACTTCGTAAGGACCAACAAAACGGGGGGCCAGCTTCCTGGAGTCCACCTTCAAGGGCAGGTCCTTGGCACGGGGCCATACCTTTTGTCCAGGGGTGTAGATGGGAGCAGGTGGTTAGCCTGGGTCTGGGACCGGGTGGATGAGCAAAGTAGAGTTGTGCGGGCGTGCTTGCAGATCCTCTGCACGCGACGCATCGCAATCTCCTCATCCTGAGTGGGAAATAACTGCTGGTACTCCAGAGAACAGAGAAAAGGGGACAGACATGAGGACAAGGGTTGACAAGGGTGTTGCATACCCAGGAGAGTTGAGAGCTCCAGAGGATGGTTTGGTGGACGTACTGCACTGGAGTCCCGCCTCCATCTCCTGATTTGCCCGCTCGGACTGCCCATTAGTCTGCGGGTGGTCACCGGACGACAGACTAGCGGCCCAGGGCCTTGCAGAACGCCCTCCAGACCTGAGAGATGAACTGTGGACCTCTGTCAGATACGATGGTGGTGGGGATGCAGAAAATGTGGTCCACCATGAGATTAGCTGTCTCCCGGGCAGAGGGCAGTTTGCGTAAGTCGATGACAGTGAGGATGATGGTCTTACCCTTTGATGGAGGGAGGACGGTCACAAAATCTAGGAAAATGTGTGATTAGGGATGGCTGGGGACAGGGAGAGGAAGGGAGTAACCCGGCACGTGGCTTGGTAGAGGTCTTGTTACGGGCACAGGTAGAACAGGCCATGATGAAGGCCCGGGTGTCAGTGTCCATAGAGGGCCACCAGAAGCGTTGATGGAGGAATGTGAGGTTCCAGGTGATGCCTGGATGGCAGGTGAGGCGGGTGGACCTACTGCAGGTCCTGAGAGCGGACAGAGTCAGGGACAAACAGACTATTAGGTGGACTGTTACCTGGGTCCAGTTGTAGCACCTGGGCTTGTGCAACCTGGGACTCAATCTCCCAGGTAATGGTGGTGACAAAACAGGAAGGTCGGAAGCTGGATCTGAATTGCTCTCCTCCTCGGTGTAGATGCAGGACAAGGCGTCAGGCTTGATGTTGCCGGAGCATGGGAGGTAGGATAGGGTGAAATTGAAACGCCCCAAAAACAGCGCCCAACGGGACTGCCGTTGTTTTAGCCAACTGCAGGGAGATGAGGTTTCTGTGATCCGTCCATAGGACGAATGGCTGGACAGCCCCCTCCAACCAATGGCGAAGAGCTCACGGTTGCCCACGTCATTATTTCTCTCAGCAGGGGAAAGTTTCAGAGAGAAGAAGGCGCAGGGATTAAGTTTACCATTGGGCGGGGACCTCTGGGAGAGCACCGCTCCCACCCCTGTGTCTGAGGTATCCACCTCCACAGTGAACTGTGAGGTGGTGTTGGGGTGGGTGAGGACTGGGGCGGAACAGAACTGGTGTTTTAGCTCGATGAACGTGGTCTCCACCTCTGGGGTCCAGCAGAAAGGGATGGAGGTGGAGGTGAGTGCTGTGAGTGGGGCTGCAACGGGGCTGTAGTTGCATATGAACCTTCGGTAGAAGTTTGCAAACCCCAGGAAACGCTGCTGCAGCTGCTTGCGGTTGGTGGGTGCAGGCGGACACCTTAGCCGGATCCATGCTGATCTGCTTCTGGGCGATGATGTACCAGAGGAAAGACACCCTGGGGGTATGGAACTCACATCTATCTGCCTTTAAGTAAAATGTGTTCTACAGGAGGCACTCGAGCGCCTGGCAAACGTGCAGCTCATGCTCGGCGGGGTTCTGGGAGAAGATCAGGATGTCATCATGGTAAACACAAATCGATTGAGCATGTCACAGAGTACGTTGTTCACCATGGCTTGGAAGACGGCAGCGACGTTGGTCAGCCCGAATGGCATGACCAAGTATTCAAAATGCCCCATAGGTGTGTTGAAGGCCGTCTTCCACTAGTCCCCCTCCTGGATGCGGATGAGGTGGTAAGCACTGCGCAGATCCAGTTTAGTGAATATTGTGGCGCCTTGGAGAGGGATAAATGCAGAGCTGATCAGGGGCAGAAGATATTTATTTTTGACTGTAATGCTGTTCAGACCCGGGAAGTGGATCACAGGGTACCATCCTTTTTCCCACAAAGAACCCCGCACTGACCGGACAGGAGGAAGGTCAGATGGTGCCCACAGCCAGGAAATCCCGGATATACACTTCCATGGCTTTGTGTTCGGGTCTGGAGAGGTTATAAAGCCTACCACTGGGGAGGGGCGTGCCCGATGGCGCGGGACGTGCCCGATGGCGCGGGACGTGCCCGCCATTACGTGCCCGCAGTCTTAAGGACAGTGAGGCGGCAATAATACAGCGTGCTACTTACGCTGTATTATTGCCGCCTTGTGTGTTGTTAAGGTGTTACCTGAGGAGTGGAATTGTGTTAACTGGAAGAAGAGAGAGAGAGAATAAAAAGGCCCTATATAGTGGACCCATTGTACCCCACAATGCATCATGAAAAGTAATGTACAACCGATGGTCACTAATCATCACGCATTGAAAGATTGCTATTGGGCAGCATTTCCAGAGCTCTAAACATTGTCTCATGAAGAGCATTATTTGTCAATGGAGTACAGCTTTTTTACCTACTTACCTAATTATTTTTTGATATATTATATATTATTCATTTGATAAAATATGCTAATTCATATATGTATTTCCCAATGGCAGCTGGTCAATAGGGGGCGCTGGGGCACCACCCCACTGCCATTTCTAAGTCTACTTAAACACATTAAACATAATGCGAAATAATTATAAAATAAACACGTTTCATGGTAGTCTGCATTAATTGAAAAATCGTTCCAATTAATTTTTATTTGTTATTTGGTTTTTTTGGGGAATACCATACACTTCGGCTAACGATATGTCTATAGCTCGGCTCGACCTGCAGGTGTCGCTGTGGTTCTTGAGCCATTGTAATGTAATGCAATGTACAATATATGAATACATGATGGTCCATACTTTGTTTCAATTGAAACAAACATATACATTTAAACCAATACGTTGCTTGCTTCTTTGTAACATATGAAAAAAAGTCTCACTACCCTGGAGTCAGTGCTGAAGTGATGACTCTCAAAGTGTTCACTGCACAGACTGAATTCTTGTTAGGAGTCCAGTTCTGTCTTCTGGTGTTGAACAACCACTGGTCCAGCCTGGAAACATAGACAGATAGACGTGTTAAGAAATGTATGCTAACACTTTACAGACTTTATATCTAAACAATATAATTTAAATAACAATACAATTTAAATAACTATAACAGACCTTTTCCCTACACTTATTTTGGAAGATTTTGCATGCATAGTTACAGGTCCGTTTTATAATTGATATGAATGGGAACAAGTGCGACCCATTTTGGGGCATTCTGACTAACACCACTTTGTTCCATGATATTCCAATTGTTTGTTGTCCAATTGTGCAATAGCACTTATATTGTGCTGACTTTCTTATCCTAAAATTAATACATCTGTAAAAAGATGTACCAGGGCCCCCTTCTGGAGCCAGACCTGGTAGGGGAGCTTGTCGGCGAGCGTCTGGTGGCCGGGCCTGGATCCACAGGGCCCGGCTGGGCCAAGCCCAAAAAGACAACTTGGAGTCACCTCCCTGTGGGCTCACCATCTGCAGGGAGAGTCATTGGAGTCGGATGCATTGTATACCGGGCGGTAGGCATATGCGGGGTCCCCGGGATCCCCGGCATCGCCGATTGGTTCTAGGGACGTGGAACGTCACCTCACTGGTGGGGAAGGAGCTGGCTGGGGTGGGGTGGAGCAGTACCAACTAGATATGGTTGAGCTCACCTCCCTGCACAGCACCGGTTCTGGAACCAAACTCCTGGAGAGGGGCTGGACCCTCTCCTTTTCCGGAGTTGCCCAGGGTGTGAGGCGCCAGGCGGGTGTGAGGATACTCACAAGTTCCCGGCTGAGCGCCGCTGTGTTGGAGTTCTCTCTGGTGAACGAGAGGGTCGCCTCCATGCGACTGCAAGTCGCTGGGGGGAAGGCTCTGACTGTTGTGTGTGCCTACGCACCAAACAGCAGCTCAGAGTATCCGGCCTTCTTGGAGTCCTTGGGTGGCATCCTGGAAAGGGTTCCATCCGGGGACTTCATAGTTCTACTGGGGGACTTCAACGCACACGTGGGCAATGATGGAGAAACCTGGAGGGGAGTGATTGGGATGAACGGCCTGCCCGATCTGAACCAGAGTGGTGTTTTGTTATTGGACTTCTGTGCTAGTCATGGACTGGCCATAACAAACACCATGTTCGAACATAGGGTGGTCCACAAGTGTACCTGGTACCGGACCACCTTAGGCCAAAGGTCACTGATCGACTTTGTAATCGTATCAGCAGATCTGCGGCCACATGTTTTGGACACTCGGGTGAAGAGAGGAGCAGAGCTGTCAACTGATCACCACCTGGTGGTGAGTTGGATCAGATGGCGTGGGAGGCTGCCAGACAGACCTGGTAAACCCAAACGTGTAGTGAGGGTGAACTGGGAACGTCTGGTGGAAGCCCCTCTCCGTAAGGTCTTTAACTCCCACCTCCGGAAGAACTTCTCGTGCATCCCGGGGGAGGTTGGGGACATGGAACCTGAGTGGGCCATGTTCAGAGCCTCCATTGTAGAGGCTGCAGCTCAGAATTGTGGTCAAAAGGCTGTCGGTGCCTGTCTTGGCGGCAACCCAAGAACCCGTTGGTGGACACCAGTGGTGAAGGAGGGCTTTCAGGCCTGGTTGGCCCAGGGGTCACCTGAAACAACAGACGGGTACCGGGAGACCAAAAGGACTGCGGCTTCAGTAGTTGCTGAAGCAAAAACCCGGGAGAAGGACTTTCGTTTGGCCTCAAGAAAGTTCTGGCAAACTGTCCAGCGACTCAGGAAGGGAAAGCAGGGCTTGGCTCAGGCTGTGCCCAGTCGGGGAGGAGAACTGCTGACCCAGATTGAGGATATTGTCGGCCGGTGGAAAAAACACTTTGTGGAACTCCTGAACCCGACCAGTACGTCCTCTGTGGAAGAGGCAGAGTCTGAAGACTTGGGGGAAGCCTCACCCATATCCTTGGTGGAGGTCATGGAAGTAGTCAAAAAGCTCTTCAGTGGCAAGGCGGCAGGTGTGGATGAGATTCGCCCTGAGATGCTGAAGGCTCTGGACATTGTCGGGCTGTCGTGGCTGACACGCCTAGTCAATGTAGCGTGGAGGTCAGGGACAGTACCTGTGGAATGGCAGACCGGGGTGGTGGTCCCCATTTTCAAAAAAGGGGACCGGAGGGTGTGCTCCAACTATCGGGGTATCACACTGCTCAGCCTCCCCGGGAAAGTTTATTCCAGAGTGCTGTAAAGGTTGTCGATTGTCGAACCTCATCTTCAGGAGGAACAATGCGGATTCCGTCCTGGCCATGGAACAGTGGACCAGCTCTTTACCCTCGCAGGGTTGTTGGGGGGGACATGGGAGTTTGCCCATCCAGTCTACATGTGCTTTGTGGACTTGGAGAAGTACTACGGGAGTATGGGGTACCGGGGCCGTTGGTACGTGCCATTCGGTCCTTGTACGAACAAAGTGCGAGCTGCGTCCATATTCTCGGCACAAAGTCAAGCACGTTCTCAGTTGGTGTTGGATTCCACCAAGGTTGTCCCTTGTCACAGATTCTGTTCGTGATCTTCATGTACAGAATCTCAAGGCGCAGCCGAGGTGAGGAGAGTGTCCGGTTTGGGGACCTCAGAATTGCATCTCTGCTCTTTGCAGATGATGTGGTTCTGTTGGCTACATCAGACCGTGACCTCCAGCATGCACTGCGGCTGTTTGCAGCCGAGTGTGAAGCGGTCGGGATGAGAGTCAGCACCTCCAAGTCTGAGGCCATGGTTCTCTGCCGGAAAACGGTGGAGTGTTTCCTGGTTGGAATGAGTTGCTGCTCAAGCGAAGGAGTTCAAAGTATCTCGGGGTCTTGTTCACAAGTGAGGGTAAAATGGAGCGGAGATGGACAAGGATTGGTGCAGCGTCCTGCAGTAATGCGGGCCGCTGTACCGGTCCGTTGTGGTAAGAGGGAGCTTGAGCCGGAAGGCGAAGCTCTTGATTTACAGGTCCATCTACGTTCCAACCTCACCTTGGTCCACAAGCTTTGATGACCCGGAAAAGAATGAGATCGGGATACAAGCGGCCAAATGAGTTTCCTCCACAGGGTAGCTGGGCTCACCCTTAGAGATAGGGTGAGGAGCTCAGACATCCAGAGGGAGCTTGGAGTAGAGCCGCTGCTCCTCCACGTCGAAAGGAGTCAGCTGAGATGGTTCAGGCATCTGATTAGGATGCCCCCCGGGCGCCTCCCTTTGGAGGTTTTCCGGGGACGTCCAACTGGGAGGAGACCCCGGGGCAGACCCAGAACCCGCTGGAGGGCTTATATATCTTGTCTGGCCTGGGAACGCCTCAGGATCCCCCAGGAGGAACTAGAAGAGTGTGGCTGGGGAGAAGGAAGCCTGGGGGGCCCTGCTTCACCGGCTGCCACCAGGACCCGGCCCCGGATAAGCGGACGAGAATGGATGGATGGACGGATGGATAGATGTAAAAAGATGTAAAAAGGTATCATAATTTACTCACTGATATCTTGACAACATCAGATTCAGATTTGCCATTGAGTGAGGTGACAAATGAATGTTAAACAAGCTGCTCAAGCGGCCCACAGACCGACCGGCCCACAGGGATTTCTCCTGGGGCTCCCAGTGGCCGACTCTGGACTACACCAACAACTACAACCACTAATCAATTCTTCTTTAAAACTCGCAAGATTTGGAAATTGATTGTGATAACGCAAGGTTGCGTATGCGTCGATTGGATCGGATAGAGAAAATTAATAGTCAATGTTGTATACGCAACGCATTGGATTACAGTAACCTTAAACTACCAAGCATTCTTAAAATCGATGTCTGCTAATGGTGCTAACCCTAACATATAATGATATGTTATAAACAATACAAAAATGTAACGCCATGTTATCACTCAGATTTATGTTTCTACAATCTCAGAAAGAACCAGAGCCAACATGGCAGAGTGATTCAGCTGGCTGAGGTGATCGGTTAGATTTGACCTAAACAACCCAAGCTGGAACTCAAGCTGTCCACAGCCCTAATTATGCATAACGTACTGCTTACTATCATTGTAACTGATGAGTTACTTAAAAATTCACCATCCGTACAGTCACAACAAAGTACCTAAATATAGAGACCAAAATAGTTTTTGGCATCAGGCTGTAAACCGTTTATTTTCTGCTGTAAAGTTAGATATAGAGTGGGAGTCTGTTAACATGGGAGTCTATGGTGATTGACTCCCTTCTGCTATCAGCCTCAAGCGGCCATTCAAGGAATTGCAGGTTTGAGCACTTCTGCATTGGCTGACAAAATATGCAACACATCAGTTCTTCGTTTCAGTCGTGGTGTTCAGCCACTACATTCTTGGATTTGGATACTTATCTCCCCGTCGGGTGGGAGCGTTTAGTAACGCTCGTTCAACTGTAATGCAGATTGAATGGCTCTGCTTACCTTTTCCTGTGGCGCCAGTTGACCACGGTCCCCCAGAGTCCGTCCAGTATAGCGATGTTTTCTCCGAGCCCCTCCTGGATTTTCTATTTTGACACAATTACGATAAACATGTGAATAAAGGAATCTTTGACTATGAAGAACTGAGCAGAGTTGGGTTTATTGTACAGAGTACATCAACCGAGTTCATTAATTAACTGCCAGGCACGGCAGAAAGTTACACTGATATACTGTTGTTCCCCCCATTGACATGGGAGGGGTCCTTTCGTTCTATCTTCTTGGTGTTGAGCAGTTGTGCTAGTCAGGACGTTGGTGTCCTTGAATTGACCATCATCCCGTTTTTGTTATTTGGCAAATAGGCCCCAATCTTGTGATTGGCCAGGTGCAGTTAGTTCGTTATTCTGTTTTGCAACTTGGTCTCACAAGATAAAGGGTGATACATGCTTGGGTTATCTTCCATTAGCCCAGCTGCTGATGTTTTGCCCCATCTAGGCTACACAAGGCCATACAAAACAATCCTTTGCACATCATTCTTTATCAACACAATACCTCTTCTCTATTTTATACCACACTTACTCACTGGTTACTCACTGGTTAATGAATAGCTGAAATCTACTGTAGCAATGTCTTTATTTGCCACAATGCCACGTTCCGTGGCTTGATCATGTTCTTTAGCTATTAACAATATAGTATCAGCCTTAGATACAAACAAAACACGGTACTGCTCTGTTGATTGATCTGACAAAGGCTTTTGACACAGTTGAACACTCTCTGCTCTTAAAACGACTTTCTTCCTTGGGTTTTGACCATGGCAGTTGTCAGTGGTTTCAGAACTACCTCTCTGACAGGTTGCAAAGCATAACAATTGCTGATACTCAGTCCTTCTATCTTCCCATTACAAAGGTATTTCCAGAGGGTTCTGTCCTCGGACCAGCCTTATACATAATACATTATCACAGCCCTTTATTTCTGTTGAGACTCTATTCGTGACACCACTCAAAATCGACAGATATCATTTAACTATGAGAGAGGTAAATGAGAGAGTTATTGATTTAAGCGATTTGGTGGTTCCTTCTATTGGCGACACCAGAATAGAGAGAGTGCAATCTGGATAGATGCAGATTCCATATCCATATTGACATATTGCTGTTAAATCTGAGACCAAAATGGGGCGTTCTTTTTAGAAATAAATCTTCCTTTCCATGTTTTTACAAGAAAAAATATTTAAGATATATTAATAATAAATATAATAATAATAAATGTAATTTATATAGCGCTTTTCTAGGTACCCAAAGTCGCTTGACACACAATGAAATTAACTAAAAGTATGAGACGAAACATTTAAGCTAGAGTTGGTGAGATGGAGGGGAGGATGATTGACAGGTGAATGCGAGTTTGAAGAGGTGGGTCTTGAGGGCCTGTTTGAAGGAGGGGAGGGCGGGTGATTGTTGGATGTGGATGGGGAGGGTGTTCCAGAGGGAAGGTGCGGCAACTGAGAAGGCCCTGTCGCCCCAGGTCCGGAGCTTGGTCCTAGGGACTGACAAGCAGTTTGTGTCAGCAGACCTGAGGCGACGGGTAGGGGCGTGGCGGGGGAGGAGGAGGTCGGAGAGGTAGGGAGGGGCCAGGTTGTTTAGGGCTTTGTAGGTGGTGAGTTGTATTTTGAAGTTGATCCTGTATTTAACTGGGAGCCAGTGAAGATTGTGAAGGACAGGGGTGGTGTGATCTTGGCGGCGGGTGGAGGTGAGCATGCGGGCAGCGGAGTTCTGGACGTATTGAAGTTTATTGAGGGTTTTATTGGGTGAGCCGTAGAGGATGCTGTTGCAGTAATCGAGTCTGGAAGTGATGAAAGCATGGATGAGGGTTTCGGCGGCAGAAAGGGACAGGGAGGGGCGGAGGCAGGCAATGTTTCTGAGGTGGAAGAAGGCAATATTAGCTACGCTGCGACAATTTTAATTGCGAAACATATCGACTATAACATTATATCATTGTTTTGAAGTTTTTTAATTGTTCTTATTAATATTGTTCTCATTGTTTTATTGTATTTATTTTAGTAATATATTGCTATTTGATTTTAGTTGTGTTTTCCGAGGTTTTAAATGAAATAAATGAACCCAGAGTGTTGCATATCAGGCTGGAATATGGTGCACCAGTGAGCAGAGCCAATAACACACACCTTGCCCAAAGGGTTGGGGCTGGACTTTTGATGGGGACAGCATGGGCAGTCATGGGTTCCTGTGTGGAACATGTTCCCGGTGGCCTCCAAGGCATGCAATGAACTGGTCAAATGTCAATTGCCCGCAGTCAGGCATAGAAGCGGCCAATGTTTCAAGTTGTGCTGTTGAGAACACGAACTGTCAAGAATAACCGGCTCTTGAAGAAGGATGGTGGAAAAATGAGAAAGGGTGGAGCAAAGATGGAGAGAGAGAAGAAGAAGAAAGGCCCTTGCATTATATGTGGCAAAATTGACTAAATGTTTTCATGTACGGGACCAGGTTAGTCACTGATCAAAATAAACATGCTAATGTAGCTAACATTAGTGATGCATGGTAAGCTGCTAAGAAACTGGACAATCAATCATACAAATATTCCCGTTCCAATTTTTTCAAATGGTTTGGTGGCATAATTGGCATATCTCGTCTAGTTAATATGATTTATGTGTTTTGTTGAAAATTTCAGTCAGCTCTTTGAGATCAAATGTACGCTTAAACGCTGTCTTCGTTGTGCCTGCATGGAGTGTGCGCACCACACGTCACACTATTCAGACTACTGTCGTTACACTATTGTTGAAAAATGTATGTTCTTCAATGTTTGTGTTGGTTAAAGGGCTATTTTAACTTTGATGATTAGTGTATTTTAATGATTTAAGGTTAATAACAATACATTGTATTAAGCAGTTTGTCATGATCCACATCACTCTCTCTCGTCAATCAATCAACTCATCAGTCACATCACCTCCACCTGTTCTCTGTTCTCTGCTCCGCCTTTCCACTCAACATGCAAGGCTTTCCAGTATTCCTCCAGTATTCCCCGTATCCCCTGCCATTGCACAATATCTGACTTGTGTTTTGTGATTCCCTGTTCTTGATCACTGTGTTTTTAGAAGAATTTAGAAGAGTGTGTGAGAGAAACTTACTGTGAATAAAGCGTTCAAAATAAGAACACTGAAAAATGTAATACTTCAAGCGTTATTGATATAAAGTTGCTCATACATGACATGTTTTTTGTGAAACTAAGGCAAACAAAGAGGATGACCAAAGCTGTCCGTAGAGGTGTTTATTGGGCTAAAATACAATCAGACGGGACTTATATTTATTTAATATATCAAGATCAGCATACCTATAGTAGGTTGTTTTATAATAACATAACGTTGCAGTGTTCTTGCCACAACGCCCAGCCTCCTACTGTGGGGAGAGCAAACACATGTCACATATATACATTCCTTATCAAGCTCATCCCCGACAGCTGCATCAATCTCATTGTATTATTAACCATATCGACACACACACACACACACACACACACACACACACACACACACTGAAGGTTGTCTTGGTTATCAGGTTGTCATGGCAATGGGTATGGTCTGAACATTCTGACCTGGGGCCACCTTCTATTGGTCGACCTGCAGACAGCCAATCATGTCCTCTTCTCTCATTGGTCAACAGGCTCAGGGCCAACAGCTATGGTAGATGTGTGTGGTAATGTTCCTTTCCTTCCCCCTCCCCCCCCTCTGACACCCAAATCGCAACACGCATCTCTAAATGCCTGGCTGAAATCAGCAAATGGATGACTGCCAATCACCTGAAGCTTAACCTAGACAAGACTGAGCTTCTCTTCATGCCGGTGAAAGACTGCCCTCGGATGGACTTGTCACCAGGTTTGCTGTAGGATTGCTCTCTACAACATCCGCAGGATCTGGCCCTTCCTCACATGTGAAGCAGCACAGATCTTGGTTGAATCACTCGTCATCACTCGCCTCGACTACTGCAACTCTTTCCTGGCTGGACTCCCTGCCTCCGCAATAAAACCCGTACAGTGCATCCAGAAATGCAGCGGCGCGCATGGTGTTCAGCTTACCAAAATTCTTCCATGTAACCCCCCTCTTCTGTGACTGCCTCCCAGTAATCGCTCGCATTAGATTCAAGACACTGGTACTGGCCTACAAGGCTGTCAGCAGAACTGCCCCTACCTACCTCCAAACATTAGTCAGACCCCACGCCCCAGCCCGAGTGCTCCGCTCAACAACATGGGCTAGATGACTGGTACCACCTTCACTGAAAACAGGCAAACATCGCTCTTCCAAGTCCAAACTCTTCTCAGTTCTGGCACCACAGTGGTGGAATGAGCTCCCGGCTGAAATCAGGAGGGCAGAGTCACTCACCAGCTTCCGCAAGAGACTCAAGACCCACCTGTCTGTTCAGAGTTCACCTGGACTCTGCATAACCCCCCCCGCCTTCCCTCTCCTAACCCCCCTAAACAAGCACATAAACACTAACTTTCGCTTTTGTACATCTTGGCACTAAATAACAGTACTTACTCAGCATTGTTTATCATATTGTAGGTTGTTAGATGTTGGTAAAACACTCAGAGTGGCACTTCTGCTCGTATCCCAGCTATTATGCAGGAAACCTAGCAATTATGAAACTCGTTGTGTTAGCCTTGCAACTATGAATGCTTGAAATTTGAATCTTCATGTACCATAGCGATATATTCTCCTTCAACAAATGTACTCTTTGTAAATCGCTTTGGAGAAAAGCGTCCTAAATGTAAATGTAATGTAATGTAGTTATATTGTATCTAGCTCTATATGGGTAATGTACAATTCTATGGTGTGGGAATGTGGTTGGTGGCTGGCCGGCCTAATTAGCCTCACCTGGCCCTGTTAGGATCTGGCGGGGGGTGGGTACAAGCCTGTAGTGCATTTGGGCAGTCAGTGCACCACAGGTTAAGTCAGCCACCAGCACACACACTGGGGAGCACGAGCATGCTAGCTAGCACACATGTACCATCTGCTCCACATCATTTGACTTTACCTACAACTTAACAAAAGAACGGATTACACCACAACCTGCCTGTGTCCTTGGAGGAGCCCCAAACTAAAGCCACTTCGGTGGCGTTGTAGCACAAGCTATGCTACATTGGCCAATGTAGCATAGCTTGGGGGGCCAGGTGAGGCTAATTAAGCCAGCCAGCCACCAACCACATACGGTAACTAGCTCTACAAAGATAATGTACAGTTCTATGGTAACTATATCTGTGGAGGTAATGTACAGTTATATGGTAACTAGCGCACTATGGGTAATGTACAGTTCTACGACAACTAGCTCTACAGGGGTAATGTACAGCCCGATGGTGTCTAGCTATACAGGGGTTATGTATGGTTATATGATAATTAGCTCGAGAGGGCTACTGTACTGTTTTATGCTAACTAGCTCCATAGGGGTAATTTACAGTTTTGTGGTAACTACCTCCAGAGTGGTAATGTACAGTTCTATGATAACTAGCTGTAGAGGCGGTGGTAATGGCTGGTCACCATAGTAACGTGTGTATTATGCAGTAATGTGTGGAATGTGGAGGGTGGTGGGAGGCGTCGCCGGACAAGCTCACACTCGCCACTACGCCCATCCTGATTGGTGGAGAAATCGGATGTTTTGTCAGCCAAGCATTTCCCAGACACACCTCTAACCACACACATGCACACGCACATACGCACGCACACACATGCAAACACACACACACACACATGCACACACAGACACACAGTCACACATGAATATATTATTGGTATGCATAATAATAAAATACACATCTGCTATAACTCCATATGCTGTGAGAGGAACTCGTGTTTGTATGTTGCTCACTGGAAGGGTTTATAATCCAGCAACATACAGACCTCATACAGACTGCTCTGTATTGTAACATCAACCCACATATGCCTCAATAGAGTAGCACCACTTAGATTGTATTTGGAGATGGAAATGCTTTAATTTCTGTATTTTTTTTATGAATAATATCCAACGTTCCCTGGTCTGGGTGTATCGCTGTGCCATGGTGCTGTTAGCTGTGCTCGTGTGCATTGTTCCACCTGACTATCCAATCTTACTTGAACATTTAGACCCGGCTGTGTCGGGATGCATAATCCTGGATATGTCCTGTTGTGTGATTATTTAGTGTTATTTAGCATTGAGAGGCTGATTAGGACATAGAACACGTCCCCAGCCATCCTGGTTGGTGTTCAATTCCACACGGTTAATTCATCAACAATTAATTCTAACTTTAAGTCAGAAGTTTAGGTCAGATATAGTGCTGTTTTCATAACTGTATTGGTCTGGGAGTGAAGATGTGTGTGTGAGAGGTAAAGTAGTTGTATGTGTAAGCTCTGTTTGAATGTTTAAACGATGTCCTATACAATCCCTTGTAACAATCAGTGATGTACATGTGTACAAACACACACTAACACACACACACACACAATTCCCATGTATTTTCGAGACATTTTGGGAGAAAGAAACCTCTGTTTTCACTGTTTTCACAACACTGATTATCCCAGCTCTCCCCGCCCACTCGTCTCTTTCTCTCTCTCTCTCTCTCTCTCTCTCCTCTCTCTATCTCTCTCCCCGCCCCTCTCTCTCTCCAAGTGTCGTCTGTCTTGCTATGTTTCCAAATGCATTCAAGCGAAAGAAGAAGAAAGAAGGAGGAGCAAGTTAACAAAAAGGAAAAGGAGAACGAGTGCGGCAGAGAGACGACCTCGTGAAAGAAGGAGAACAATGAGGTTAGAAGACGGATAAGATAAGAAGGGGGAGCAACGCTGAAAGTAGAGAGAGAGAGAGAGAAAGAGAGAGAGAGGGAGAAAGAGAGAGAGAGAGAGAAGAGCAACCACGTGAAGGAAGCAGACGGACGACAGCCCTCCTTCATTGGGAAATGGAAGGAGTGTGACAGAGGTCAAAGGTTATCCAAAGATCGGAAGTTCTCAAGGGAAGAGATGCATGTGGACTTAAAAGAAGGAGAGATCTGGACCTGTTGGACGTAACTTTATGTCCTGTTGGACATAAAAGTTGGAGCAGAGAGTACACCTGGTCTTATAAGACACACCTGAAAGACACCTGGTTTTACCAGAGACACCTGGTCTAACGAAGGACACTTGCTCTATCAATGAACACCTGGTTAATGAGGGACACCTGATCAAACGAGAGACACCTGGTCTAACAAGAGACAGGTGGAGACACCTAGCCTAACAAAGGACACCTGGATTAACGAGGGACACCTGGTCTAATGAGGAACAGGTGGACACACCTGGTCTAACAAGGGACACCTGGTCTAATGAGGAACAGGTGGACACACCTGGTCTAAAAAAGGGACACCTCCCCTAATGAGAGACACCTGGTTGAACTAGAGACAGCTGGTCTAACGAGGGACAGGTGGAGACACCTTGTTTAACAAGGGACATCTGGTCTAATGAGGAACACCTCCCCTAACTAGAGACAGCTGGAGAGACCTGGCCTAACAAGAAACACCTGGTCTAACAAGAGACACCAGGGCTAACGAGGGACAGGTGGAGATATCTGGGCTAATAAGGGACATCTGGTCTAATGAGGGACAGGTGGAGACGCCTGGTCTAACGAGGTACACCTGATCTAACGCGGGACACCTGCTCTAACAAGGGACCGGTGGAGACACCTTGCTCATCATGTTGCCCATGCTCTCTCCTGGGACAGAAGGACTAGGAGCGCTCTGCTTGAGGTGACAACACCTCCTGAAACCTCCATCAGCCGATCTCTCCTCCCCTCCTCCTCTCTTCTCTGCTGCTTTCCCCTCCCCCCTCTCCTCATATCTCCCTCACCACCTCCACCCCCCCGCCCCCCCCCCCCCCCACCCTCACCTCTCCTCCAGAATGTTGAAACTAGTGTTGCTCGTCTGGCTTAGCAGTAGGACTCTGTGTTCTGGACCAGATTTGTACCACTATTTTCAGAGTGCAGACATGGGCATGGAGGTAAGAATCATCTCAAGTGTGTGTGTGTGTGTGTCTGGGTGTGTGTGTGTGTCTGGGTGTGTGTGCGCGTTTTGGTTCCAATAGCAGATTAATATGTTTTTCACTGGCTTACTTAGAGTGTTAACACATTTTTCTACCATGAACTAACACATTTGAAGGAGGGGGTCATCCAGAATTCATCAAACTGTCGTTACATTTGAAAGTTTTAATAACAAGTAAAGCAAAAAAGAAGCAAGCTTGTGCTCTCGGTGGTACCCACGTGTTTCGGTCGGTACCTACAAAGTACTGAGGTAATATTTACGATCCTTCCTGTAGTCTCTATTTATCTCAACCTGAGGTGAATTCTACTTGTGTCTGCAAAGCTTCAGAGGTGGTCGCAAGGTGACTATTCATCGTTCACTTCCCTAAACAAACCGTAAGAGGCTGAGTGATTGGTTCCATTCTGTATAGACCAAAGTTACGCTTTGAAAGCATCTGCAGCTAAATGAATAATTTAGCTGCAGATGCTTTCATCCAAACCCACTTGCAGTGAACTCAGATCACACCTACAATACTGCAACCACACAAGTGACTTCTGATTGATCACAAATATTAGGGTGTTTGACTCCTAGCCGAACAGTTCTGGGTTTGACCCCCAATGTCCACAGTACCACCTGTAGGCAACGTAGAGCAAGATGCCCTAACCACTACCTGCTCCTTAATGACCTGTATCTGTACTGTCTAACCCCTACCTGCTCCTTAATGATCTGTCTCTGTACTGTCTAACCCCTACCTGCTCCTTAATGACCTGTATCTGTTACTATCTCACCCCTACCTGCTCCTTAATGATTCTGATCTCTTGTACTGTCTAACCCCTACCTGCTCCTATAATGATCTTGTCTTCGTGTTACTTGTTTTCTAACCCTCCTACTGACTCCTTCAAATGATCTGTCTTTGTACTGTCTAACCCCCAAACCTGCTACCTTAATGGATACTGTCTCTTGTACAGTCTAAACCCATACCTGCTTCCTTAATAGATCTGTTCTACTGTACTGTCTAACCCCTACCTGCTCCTTAATGATCTGTCTCTGTACAGTCTAACCCCTACCTGCCCTTAATGACTGTCTCATGTACTGTCTAACCCCCTACCTGCTCCTAATGACCTGTCTCTGTACAGTCTAACCGCCTACCTGCCTCCGTAATGATCTGTCTTCTGTTACAATCCTAACCGGCATACCTGCTCGCTTAATGACCTGTGCTCTAGTACTGTCTAACCCCCTACCTGCTCCTTACATGACCTAGTCTCCTGGCTACAGTCTAACCCCCTACCATGCTCCTTAATGATTCTGTCTCTGTACAGTCCTAACCCGTCTACCACTGCTCCTTTAATGGACCTGTCTCACTTGTACTGTCCTAACCCCATACCTGCTCCTTAATGATCTGTCTCTGTCAGTCCTAGACCGCCTACCTGGTCCTTAATGAATCTGTCCTCCTGTACAGTCTAACCCCTAACCTGGTCCTTAAAATGACCTGTCTCTGTACCTGTCTAACCCCTACCTGCCTCCTTAATGATCTGTCTCTTGTACAGTACTAAACCCGCTACCTGCTCCTTAATGATCTGTCCTCTGTACAGGCTAACCCCACCTGCCTCCTAATGATCGTCTCTGTACGGTCTAACCCCTACCTGCTCCTTAATGACCTGTCATCCTGTACTAGTCTAACCCCCTACCTGCTCATTTAATGACCTGTCTCTGTACTGTCTAACCCCTACCTGCTCCTTAATGACCTGTCTCTGTACTGTCTAACCCCTACCTGCTACTTAATGACCTGTCTCTGTACTGTCTAACCCCTACCTGCTCCTTAATGACCTGTCTCTGTACTGTCCAACCCCTACCTGCTACTTAATGACCCGTCTCTGTACTGTCTAACCCCTACCTGCTACTTAATGACCCGTCTCTGTACTTGTCTAACCCTGACCTGCTACTTAATGACCTATCTCTGTACAGTTAACCCTACCTGCTCCCTTAATGACCTGTCTCTGTACTGTCTAACCCCTACCTGCTGCCTTAATTGATCTGTCCTCTGTAGTCTAAACCCCTACCTGCTCCTTTAATGATCTGTCTCTGTACAGTCTACCCCTACCTTGCTCCTTAATGATCTTTTCTCTTGTACCTGTTCTAACCCCTACCTGCTCCTTAATGACCCTGTCTCATGTTACTGTCTAACCCCGACCTGCTACTTAATGACCCTGTCTCCTGTACTGTCTACCCCCTACCTGCTCCTTAATGACCTGTCTCTGTACTGTCTAACCCCGACCTGCTACTTAATGACCTGTCTGTGCTGTCCAAACCCTATTTGTCCTTAATGACCTGTCTCTGTACTGTCTAACCCCGACCTGCTACTTAATGACCTGTCTCTGTGCTGTCCAAACCCTATTTGTCCTTAATGACCTGTCTCTGTACAGTCTAACCCCTACCTGCTCCTTAATGATCTGTCTCTGTACTGTCTAACCCCTACCTGCTCCTTAATGACCTGTCTCTGTACTGTCTAACCCCGACCTGCTACTTAATGACCTGTCTCTGTACTGTCTACCCCCTACCTGCTACTTAATGACCTGTCTCTGTACTGTCTAACCCCGACCTGCTACTTAATGACCTGTCTCTGTGCTGTCCAAACCCTATTTGTCCTTAATGACCTGTCTCTGTACTGTCTAACCCCGACCTGCTACTTAATGACCTGTCTCTGTGCTGTCCAAACCCTATTTGTCCTTAATGACCTGTCTCTCTACTGTTTGTTGGCGGACTGCTGTAGATTGCTGTTGTGAAGTAAGGCGTTTCATAAGAAAACAGTTGCAGGGAATTCAGTCACTTTCCCAGAAATTCCTCACTGATCTGCTGACGTCATCCTGGTGGAGGCCAGGATGACGCCAGCAAGATTAGCTCAAACATTGCTACTGGGCTAGCAAGGTTAGCCCTAACAATTCTACTATGCTAGCAAGGTTAGCCCAAAAGAAGAGAGGTGGGTTATACATTGTTTCCAATTTTTAGGTTTCAATTTGTTCTATTACATATGTGTGAACTTTAACCTTCTCCTCTCCCTTTCCTCCACCTCCTTCTCCTTCTCCCCTCCCAGTCTCCAGGAGGTGGTGGAGGAGGAGGAGGATCAGGCTTGGACTCGGTCAACAGCCTGGATGACCTCCTGTTGCTCCTCCACCCGGAGTCCAGCCGTCTGCAGCTCTGCCTGAGGAGGAGGAGCCAGAACCCCACTCCACTCCTCCTCCACTCAGGAGGAGGAGCCCAGGAGGAGGAGGAGGACCTGTGGGGCCGGCCACGTGAGGCGGCCCTCAGCACGTCGGACGCGGTCTTTGAAGGTATGGGGGAGGGGGGTATATAACCTTTATTTAGACAGAGCTCAGCCCTGTTTATAAGTAGTGGTTTGGAGCAGGATGTCTGCACAGCCTATCCCATAATAATCAAGAATAGGTCAAAATGTTTGTTCCTCCTACTCTACTCCTAGTAGTGGGCTGATTATGGAGAGATTTTCGCATAATTATTAATACAAATAGTGAAAATCCATTTGTCATATCTATTAATATGTATGCATTTGTACAAATCATTGGACATTCATTACATTTACAAGATGAGTTAACTTTTACAAGACACAGGTTAATGGATTAGGTTATGTTAGTGTGTGTGTGTGAGAGGGTGAATGTAAACATAACTTGTAGAGTATGGTGAGGTGTATAAATATATATATGCCTTGTTTGTGTGCACGTGTGTGTGTGTGTGTGTGCGTGTGTGTAGTGATCCGGGAGGAGATGCAGAGGACCAGTTGCCGGCCCAGGGAGGTGTGTGTGGAGGTGTCCAAGGAGTTCCCAGAATCCACCAGCCGCCAGTACCTTCCGCGATGCATGGCCCTGCACCGCTGTGGAGGCTGCTGCCAAAGCGAGGGGTTGCACTGCACCAACACCTCCCACACTATGATCAACAAGACAGTAAGAACCCGAGCCCAAAAGCAAGCAAACCCCAACCCTAAAACCAAACCATTAAAGCAAAACCCAGACCCTAACAGGAAACCCTCACCCTACAATCAAACCCTAAAACCAAAAAACAAACCCTAAAATATGACCCAATAAAGAAATCTTAAAACCTAACCCTAAAATATAGCCATATAAGGAAACCCAAATCCTTGCCCTTAGATGCATACTAACCATCTCTTGGTAAGTTTTTAAAAATTCTACATTTAGGGCATTTGCAGACACTTTTATCCAAAGTGACTTACAAAGAGTACATTTGTTGAAGGAGAGGCAGCACTATAGCTCTGTGGTACATAAAGATAAGAATAGAGCTGATTTCGAGCATTCATATTTTAGGAGTTTCATAATTAGCTGGGTAATGCTAAGTTAATCATGCCACGACGTACAAACACGAAGGTTAGTGCTAGGCTTAGGAGAGAGAAGGCGCGCGAGTGGGGGGGGGGGGACCAAGATCTGTGCTGCTTCATGTGCAGGGCCGGAGCACGGGCCAGATCCTGCGGCTGTTGTAGAGTAATTCTACAAGATCGGGGGCCACAGAGGTGATGTTTGGCGTTGCAAAACAGCTGGCATTCATTGTGCTTTACAAAGGAAAGCAGAAAGGGGAAATGTAAAATACTGTAAAAATATAAACAATGTAAAATAAAATAGAATTAAAATGATATATATATGTAATGCTAGTACTATCCATCTCTAGGTAGTGCTAGTACTAACCATCTCTAGGTAGTGCTCGTACTAACCATCTCTAGGTAGTGCTCGTACTAACCATCTCTAGGTAGTGCTCGTACTAACCATCTCCAGGTCAAATCAAAAGCATTGTCCCCAAGGGGAAATTGGTTTGCAGCTGAGGTCACATCATATACAGTACAAACATAAAAACCACACAGTAATACCAACAATAACCAATGACAGGACAGGGTTAAGAGTGGATCAATACATACAAATGAAGTGCTATCTGCTGTTTAATATGAGTATTGCAGCCGGGATAAAATAACTCTTCTCGTCAGACACCTTAAACCTCTGACCTGAGGGTAACAGTTGGAGGTCTGCCTAGAGGGGGTGATCTTGGCACTCCAGGAGGGACATCGCCTTCCTCAACACCTGCCTATTGTACAGGACTACAGGCTGAGCTTGGCCCCTCCCCGAGATCTTACTGCCCACTTTGACAAGGCTAATAAATCCAGTTTAAAAAGAGCTTTTTTGCTGCAATGTGTGATAAAAGCATCTTCCACACCTCTACGGGTCCTATAGGCAAATTGCAGGAGATTAAGAATTTTCGCAACATGTGATAAGACCTTTTGTTTGATGAGCTTCTCAAAAGCCTTCATAATTAATGAGGTCAGTGCTACTGGCCTGAAATCATGTAATGTTGCAGGGGATTTTGTCTTAGCGGGCCAACGGTTGAATGCTTCCACAATTTAGGAACCCTGTTGTTGAAGAGAAAGCATAACAATAAAACGAAACATGCTGCATGACTGTCCAGCACACGTTTTGAGAAGCTGGCCACAGATATTACCAGACCCAGGACTCTTTGTAGTCTTTGTGAGTCTGAAGTGTTTTTCCACACTTCTAACATCAATAGCCAGAGCTGGGGGAGCCATAGTGTTGTCTCTCAATACATTGTTTCAGTAAAGCCATGATTTTAGTGCTAGTACCTCAAGTATCTCAAGGGAGTGCTAATTAAGATTTGTTACGTTTTTCTGTCCTCTAGTTGGTGGAGGCTTCTCCTCTGAGGGACGTCTTGGTTGTCACGTTGACGTTTGTCAACCACACTTCCTGTGCCTGTGTGCGAAAGCAGCCGCTCCGCACCATCATCCGCCGGGACGCCGCCCACCCCCCGTGAGTGTGTGCTTTGGAATATTGAATGGTGAACATGATCATAATGTGTGTAATGGGTGTTCATAGTGTGTGTGTGTGTGTGTGGGGACAGGTGCCCGCCTCCCCAGGTTCCCTGTTCTTCAGGACTATTATGGGATGCTGAAAGTTGTGAGTGCATCCCTGAAGACAACTACCCTGACCGAGAACTGGGTATGTGTGTGGATAGTGTGTGTGTATAGAGTTTGTGTCTACATGTAGAGTTTGTGTGTGTGTGTGTGTGTGTGTGTGTGTGTGTGTGTGTGTGTGTGTGTGTGTGTGTGTGTGTGTGTGTGTGTTTATTCTGCCCCTGTGGTGGTTCCAGGGATTCTGGACTCAGGCTTGCTGGCTCTGTGTGGACCCAGCCGGGTCCTGGACTCCAGCTGTGAGTGTGTGTGTCGCAACGGTTTGACGGAGAGCAGCTGTGAACCAGGCTGGAGGCTGGACCCCGAGACCTGTGAGTCTGGAAACCCTGCTCGAACTACCCTTTAGTACACTGATTAGCCCTGCTAGAACCACCCTTCCGCTGGGCATCGTCAACACTGCACAGCCTGTATGTGACAATTAAACTTCTTGAATCTTTAGAACCCTATTAGAACCATGATTAACCCTGCTAGAACCACCCTCTAGAACCATAACTAACCCTGCTAGAACCACCCTCTCTGTGTATGTATGTGTGTGTGTGAGTCCAGGTGAGTGCCAATGTCAACAGGTCGAGGGGCGGGGTTGTCCATCTGGTCAACGCTGGGAGGCGGAGCTATGTGGGTGTGTCTGCGCTGCCCGTTGCCCCGGCAACCAGCCCCTGAACCCGGACAACTGCCTCTGTGAGTGCAGAGAGAGTCCACAGAGCTGTCTGCGGCAGGGCAGGAGGTTCAACCCACACACCTGCAGGTAACACACACACTGACTGACTGTACCTGTGATAAAGGACAGACTGTAGCTGTGATAAAGGAGATGTGATGGACAGACAAGAGATGAGGTTAAAAGTAAACTCTCTCCTATTTCCCCAGTTGCTATCGGTTACCATGCAGGAAGCCAAAGCGTGGATGCCAGCCAGGGTTCTACTACAGTCCACAGGTGTGCCAATGCATCCCTGCCTACATGAGGCCAGACTGGAATTGACAAATCAGACCAGAAGTGTGGAACTGAACAATCACAGGCCGACACATGTGTGGAACTGTCCAACTACAGACCAGAACAGCGTGGAACTTGCCAATCACAGACCAGCACAGCATGGACCTGCGTTGGTTTAAAAAAAAAAAAAAAAAAAAGACAAAGGGCAGATGTAGGACTCATGTTGGAGCGACTGGTGAAGTTTGAACTGGAACAACTCCTGGTTCTGGAGCAACATGTGGGATGTGTTCACGCATCTTGGTGTTTCAACTGTTTATTGACCAAAAGGAATGATTTCCTGACAGTACAACTCCCTCTCTTTGTGTTTCAGCTTATTTATGTATGCTATATATTTTGGTATTTTACCTTGATTATAAATCTCTTCAGAATATGGAGAACCAGCAGCATCCTCTACAAGTACTGTTATCACATAGGCATACTATTACACATACATAGTACTATAACAAAATAGTTTGTGCTTCTTGAGTGCTTTTCAAACCATTCATGTCCTTAGAAGTTTCCATTCTTTCACATGTGCCTTCGGAATGTGTGAAGCTTTAAGAGATGTAGGTACTAACCAAAGATAAATAGCTTTTAATCCATTGACTTTCCACAGCATACCCCATTTACTGTAAAACAGGATAAAAAATATCTACATAGAATGTTTCTGCATTTTACACTGAAGTAATTTGCATTAAATGTTTAAAAACACTCAATTCAATTCCATTTTAAGTCACGTTAAGCTTAATTGTGTTGACATATTTATTTGTATTTATTTGAGAGGGAGTGTACTGCTTCTTGGCTGTACCAGAGTTAGCTATAAGCTAATTTGCATCTGCAGTCCCTGGGCAGGAAACAATCTGTTAGCAGCAATATAATGGTAATAATAACTTGTGTTCTGTCTTTCTATGAGTTATTGAACATGCGCTCAAAATGTTCAACCTACTGGCATTTTGCATTCTAAAGAGAATTAACCACTTTTAGTTTGCAGGTTGTATTTTTTTTAAAACACAGCTAAAATTGTACTGAACAAAAGCAGTGGCAGAATTTTCTTTCCATATTTTACCAACACACGGTGGTAAACATCACTTCCGGTCATTCTCATGCATTGCCTTTCCAAAATCTAAGAAAGAAGTGTACACAAGGGTAGCAATTGGTGAATTAAGAATATAAATAGCATAAGATAGCACTTCAAGAAAATACCTACATACATACATACAATTATACTTAGAGAAAATACCACAACTTTTAGATAACACGTTATCTGACAGTGGAAAGTCATACATTTCTGAAAAGTTGGGAACCACTATTCAATAGAAAAAAGAAATTTTTAAGGTGGTATATGGTTTTTAATTCAGCAGAAATGCTGAATGTTTTATTGTTTCGATTCAACAGCGTTATAAAATCCCCAATCTGACACCCATATACATATATATTTATATATATAAGCCAAACTCTTCAAATATTTACAAAAGATAGAAAATAAAGCCTGTCAATAAATTAAACCTGTCGAAACGCCCACAAGATGTGTCTTCAAACAAGACGTGCGGATCCTAAAACCGCCTGACCTGACTCAGGAATGAATGTCCAAATGACAGACCATGTTGCAAAGAGACTGACCGGAAGCAGTAAAGTGGTTGTATCCATGACACTGTGGTGAAAACATTCACAACACACAGAAATCGGGGGTTGGCTTTTCGCATTGTGTTAAAACATTTTAAAGTCAGGATATAACCATGCTCTCAATTGGTATGTTCATTGATGGTGCGTTCCATTTACCTCGGAAGTCAAGTTAAGTTTGAATTAAATAACCACATATTATGCGGCATTTTGCACACCGTCGCAACATGTCCACAGGTAGAAGGAAATTCCGACTTCCGAGTCCAAATGGAACGCACCATGAGACCTCTACTCTGAAGAGTTGTGATGAAAAGGCCTGTGGTGAACACTGAGCCCAACTGGTGGCTCGCGTTACTGCAGTGCACCTCGTGGACAACATATTAGTTAAGTTGACTAGAAATCAGACATTTCATCATCACCATTGTATCCATTAACTGTGTTCAGGCCTGCACAAGTGAGTCTAGTGTAAGCTACTCAACCTGAAGTATTAAATAAAAAATACAATATGCACCATTTTTTTTTTTTCATTTGCCATTGTTCTAAAATATTTCAAGTATCAACACACAAAAAACTAAAGGAAGGTTTGTCAACAGTGTTCAAGTGCAAAAAGCAAAAAGTGAAGTAAGTTTTATGGCTTGAGGAAAATAAAAAATGCTAAAAATGCTCTTTCACAGCTTTTAGGCCCCAGACTCATTGGTCCAGGACAGGCACTTTAATACTACATTTCCCACAAGCCCTCTATGACTGCAGGGTTGGTTTTGTCCGTCCCATAAACTAAAACTCCCAGAGTCCAACGTCCCCTGGACTCAGCCAAACCTGATTCTGGTCCTGCTCTACCCGAGTCCCAGCCTGAGGTCCACAGGTCTTCAACGGTTGTCTGTGGGGAAACATGACATCAGACATTTAATGTGAAATTGTGCAGTCTCTAGCCAAATACATAAAGGAAACCACGTAATGTAATACCTAAATGCCCCATGGGAATAAGTACTGCAAATGTCTGTAATTGCACTCCTGAGTATCAGGTCTCTGAAGGGTTATGTGGGCCGACAGTGTCTGCATATTTACCTTCATCGGAGTCGAAGCCGAACATACTGGAGCACTTCTTGTCTCGAAGGTGAATCTGCAGCTCGTTTTCATGGCTGAAGGTGACAAAGCAGTTGGCGCAGCGTGTGGTGGGTCGCGGGGGCGAGATTGCGGGTGGCGTGGAGCTGAACATGGACATGTGCTTCCTACGTTTGGGCATGTTGGTAAAGCTCTCATCCAGGTAGGTGGTGGGAGGGGGGCGAAAGTAGTTTTTGCGGTAGGGGTTTCCAGCTTCCGTAGGCCAGACCTTGCCTGGCGCCTCGACCGCAGCTTTCTGCTGGCCAACGGCTACTCCATTTACTAATACTGTGTAGCCAGCATGGTTGCTGGTTACACTCCGGTTTACCTCGCCAATATGGCTGTCAGTGGCTGCCTGGGGAACTTGAACAACAGAGGGACTTTTTGTTGTCTTGGCGACTGAGGGACCTTTGGTAGTCTTGGTGACCGAGGGACCTTTTGTCGCCTTTCCAACCGAGGGACCTTTTGATGTCTTGCCGACTGTGAGATGTTTAACATTGGAGGGAGTTTTGCACTTGGAAGTGGATGTTGTACCTGTAGATGTTTGGGTGGTCTTTGGACCACTTTCTGCATGGAAAACCTTTCTTTTCTTGTCCATATTTCCATCAGATGGAACAGCTGAAATATGTTTGCGTTTTTTGGGTACTTTTGGCTTGTTCTGTTTTGGAGAAGTAGAGGGAGATAACTGTTGTTGGGCTGTAGAGGCCATAAGGGGGGGAGACTGTTCTTGGGCTGTAGAGGCCACAGTAGGCGCAGACTGTTCTTGGGCTGTAGAGGCCACAGTAGGCGCAGACTGTTCTTGGGCTGTAGAGGCCACAGTAGGCGCAGACTGTTCTTCGGCTGTAGAGGCCATGGTGGGAAATGAATTTTCTTGGGCTGTAGAGGCCATAGTGGGAGATGAATTTTCTTGGGCTGCAGAGGCCATGATGGGAGCACGCTGTTCTTCGGCTGTAGAGGCCACAGTGGACCTAGACTGTTCTTGGGCTGTAGAAGCCATAATGGGCACAGACTGTTCTTGGACTGTAGAGGCCACAGTAGGTGCAGATTGTTCTGGGGCTGGATAGGCTATGGTGGGAGATGACTGTTCTTGGGCTGTAGAGGCCACAGTAGACGCAGACTGTTCTTGGGCTGTAGAGGCCACAGTAGACGCAGACTGTTCTTGGGCTGTAGAGGCCACAGTAGGCGCAGACTGTTCTTGGGCTGTAGAGGCCACAGTAGGCGCAGACTGTTCTTGGGCTGTAGAGGCCACAGTAGGCGCAGACTGTTCTTGGGCTGTAGAGGCCACAGTAGGCGCAGACTGTTCTTGGGCTGGAGAGGCCACAGTAGGTGCAGACTGTTCTTCAGCTGTAGGGGCTATAGTGGGAGATGACAGTTCTTGGGCTGTAGAGGTGATGATGGGAGCAGACTGTTCTTGGGTTGTAGAGGCTAAGGTGGGAACAGACAGTTCTTGGACTGTAGAGGTCAAGGTAGGAACAGACTTTTCTTGGGCTGTAGAGACCACGGTGGGAGACAGCTGTTCTTGGGCTGAAGAGGCTATGGTGGGGACAGACTGTTCTTGGGCTGTAGAGAGCAATGTGGGAGATAGCCGTTCTTGGGCTGTAGAGTACATAGGAGCAAACTGTTCTTGAGCCATTAAGGCCACAGTATGCACAGACTGATCTTGGGCTATAGAGGCCACAGTAGACGGAGACTGTTCTTGGGGCGTTGAGGCCACAGTGTTCTGATTTGAAGACAGTTTTTCTTCCACAACGCGTCCACACCTCTGTTTGCGGGGTGATTTCTTACCAGATGCTATTTTACCCAACTTTGTTGACAGCAGGTTCTTACTTTTGTGGGTAATCACTTTCAGTTTGACCTGCCTTTTCTCTCGCCTCCGTCTCATCCTCCTGCTGGCATTAATCAGGGAAGACGGCAAGGTGGATTGCGTTTGCTGAGTCTTTTGTCTTAAATGCGTTTTCCTCAGCTTGCGTGAGACTCTGCTGTGGGAATCAGCTGGGCAAATGTTAGGAACGTGAACATCCTCAACCTGCTTTGAATCTTTAGAGCTTCTCAAGGCTGATTTCTCTTTCCCCAACTCCTGAACTGCTGTGACTTCTGTGCGAGGGCCCGCCTGGGCATCACCCGTGGACGGCACATCCAAGGTCTGCTCTGTGACCTCCAATTGACCCTTTCCCCTCATTGGAATTGTAACGGCGTGAGCGGACCCGGAAACCCGCCGCGTTTGCTCTGTCTTACTGTGACCACGGTTCTCCTCCCCACAAGCTTTAGCCGACTTGTCGTTTTTAACCGCGTAGTGTTCTCGCTCATGGAGGTTGAGTGCCCAGAGGCAGATGAAAAGCTCAGAACAGCCAGGCACGCAGCAGCTGGCCTGCAGGGGTATGTGCTTCCTGGAATGACGTCTCATCTCCATGCCGGTTTTGAAGCGTGCCCCGCAGCCCTGGTGGAGGCAGGGGTGGCGGGGGGTAAGGCGGTGGCGCTCTACATGGTGCTGGTAGTGCTGGAAGCTCCAGAGCACCCGCAGGCAGACGCTACACTGGCCGTTACCCATGTGGAACGCCAGTTCCAGGGGAGTGTCATCCCGGTGGTGATCCTCCAGAGCATGGTAGAGGAGGGTCAAAGGGCTCCGTGACAGGTTGCCGTGCCAGTGGCAGCCGACCACAGGGCAGCACGTCTCGACTGCGGAATCTGCTTCCTGGTGTTTGGCGGTTGGTTTTGTAAGCCGAGGGTGTTCACTCGGTCCGTTGATTTTAGCGTGTTGATCCTTCTCTACTGGAAGTTGTGGCCCATTGTGGTCGAGGACGAGTGGCAAATTTTTCGTCATGTGCTGGCCGTTAAGTGTAGGGCTTCTCTTAATGTGTCCGTTGACCTTGGTCCGAGGTAATGGGGTCGTACTTCCCTTTGAAAGATTGCTATCAGAACGTAACCTCCTCGATTCAGAGGGGGTTGTGTCGGGTATATCTAGGGGGGGGGTGGTTAGGGACTTCCTGGGTCGACCACGTGTTGCACGTGGTGGGCTTATGGTCTGCAGCTCTGTGCTTTGCTGTGGAACGTTGCTGGCTAGCCCTTTATGGTCCATCTCTTTGAGTTTCTTCAGCTTGTCGATGTGCTCTGACAGGTGCATCATAGCCAGGAGATTGTCTTTGAACAACACACCACAAAACATGCAGCGGTCTCTGCGGTAATGAAACATGGCATGCACCACTACATGCTTTCCCCTGAACACCTTGTTGCACAATGTGCAGCGGTACTCCAGGTGCGACTCCTCAGACTCCGGTGGCACTGAGGTCTGGTCGCCACTGTCCTCAGTCTCCTGGTCCATCTCCTCCTCAGAGTCAGGTTTGCTGAGGGAAGAGGCAGACTTCTCTGTGCGAGGAGGGCTGGAGGGGGCTACAGTCTTGGAGGGAGAGGAGTTGAGGATGGTTCCCTGTGTTCTGCTTTGCGGCACAGGGAGATTCTGCTTTTCCATCACCTCCTCTGGAGCCCCCGTGCTGAACTGAGAAGCCGGTGCTAATGCGCTCACCGTCTCCGATAGCAACATCAGACCATGTAAGTCTTCCTCAACGTGGCTACCATGTCCATCTGAGAAGTGCCCTGTAACCACATTATGACCAATGGACTCTTGATCATCTACGCAGTGCCTGCCAGCATCATCACTGCCTGCAATGTGCAAGTTAGCGTTGGAATCTTTATCTGGTGCATATGCAGTGGTAGAATCTGAGACCCCTCCAATTTGCAAGGTAGCCAAGTCTTTGCAAGCATTTGAATGACCCACATCTACAGATCCCACATCTACAGAGTCTTTTGAAGCCACTAGCAGTGTGTTAGCAATGGCGTTAGTTGTTGGTTTTCGGTCCGTTTTTATGTCCATTTTCCCAGGAGTCAGAGAGCGGTGAGTGACGAGGTTAGTTTTGTTATCCGATGGCAGCGAGCCTTCACTAGTGGTCTTAGCCCGGCCACCATGACTCTTATCAAACAGTGGGGATTGGCTCCCTCGACTTCTGACTGGCGTTTGTGAGGCGATGGTGACCTTCATCTCCACCAGAGGCTTGCTACAGGACCGACCGTGCCTGCCCTTGGTGGGAGGTGCCTGAGCAGAGGAGCGTGTGACCACGGATGGTGTGCTCCGGATCCTGGAAGCCACCGTCAGGTGCTTATTGCGGCGTGCATAGCAGTGGAGCTGCTGTGCCAACGAGACCTCATCAGGCGCCCTGATGATAACACGCTTCAGGTGCACAGTCTTATCTGACCGTGATGGGTGGGGTTCCTTCACCGATGTTTTGTACAGAACCACTGGGGGGAGTCCGTTCCTCCTGCTAAAGCTTTCGTCAGTAAAAATATCGGACAGTTCGTTGTCTGGCAGAGAGAACTCTAGAATTACTTGGGCAGGCGAGGTGGGCCGTAGGTAGTCCAGAGAAAGGCCCTTCAGATGCCTTGTTACGCTTTGATTCTCCGCTAGGTCACACTTCACCAAGGGCATCTCCTTGCTGCTTGTCTTGGGCAGAGTGGAGGTGTTCCTTTTCACAAGTGGTCGTGCCTTCTCCTGCGCCTCCTCCTCCTCCTGCTGTCGTTTATTTCGGAGCTTCTTCACTTTGCGGTGAGCGTTCTCCTCTAGTGTCCCCGAGTCTTCTAGGAGCCAGCGTGGTGTCCTGACCCGGCGCTTGGGGCGGTTCGTCTCTGAGAAACGTGTGATGCGTCGTTGTTCCCCGTGACTGGGGGACAAGGAGAACCTATCGTTGGTTTTGCTTGGTTGCCAAAACGAGCGCCGGAGAAAGTCACCAGATTCTCTCAGCGACGGTGTCCTTTGGGTGCGTTTCATTTTTTTTTGTAGCGTGCTGTCGGCCGCCGTCTGTTCATTGCCACGGCAGAGTCTAGTCCGTTTGGGCGCCATGCCGTTTTTGTGGCATTTCTTGAACTCCGACCGGTGAGGGTCTGTGGCAGTTGGTGGCAAGGGCTGGTGGGTGTTGGGACAAACAGCGGCCTCTTTGGTACAGTGTGACTCCTCCTCCGGAACCTCCTCCCTGGCGGCTTTCAGGACCTTCCCATTAAGAAGCTTCAGGCAGTGGGACCGGATCGCCGTGATGTTCCAGAACTCTGGGTCGAAGACCAGGCCTTTCTTTAGAACCTGCAGACATGCAGAGGGGGGTGAGTGGGAGAATTCTAGATTTAGACACAAGAAGAACAACCAGACAAAGAATTTATACAACTTCCGGGCCCTGTTGGAGATCTGGTTAAACAGCGGTACCTGCAGGAGGTCAAAGCGCACATGGTTGCCAATGGGGGTGGTTTCTGCGTGGTACTCCTGGTCCGGGAGAGAGTACAGATGGACCACCGTCCTGTAGGCCTCAAGAGTTCGCTCCTGGCAGAAGACCAGGAGAGCACAAGCACGGCACACCTCCAGGTCTCTGGGTAGCAGGCTGGCCACGGTTTTGTAGACCAGGGACTTGGTGCTGCTGTCGGACACCAGACCAGACTGCAGTGCCTGGGAGCAGAGTTCCACGCAGAACTGGAGCCCCATGTTGCCCAGCTACACGGAAAACAGACGGATGCGTTTTAACCGATTAGCACCTCTAAAATTCGCTTTCCGAAGGTTAAAAAAGACAGGAAGCCCCAAACAGACAGGAAACCCCAATCCAGCCCCAATCCCCAACATTGCAATCACAGTGTTTCCGCTGGTAACATTTCTGCATGGCGGCTCGCCATGCCAAAATCTTTGCAACCAAACCAAAACAAATAACAAAATAAAACAACAATACAACCAATCAATGATCTATGCAATGCCTTGGGGTCTCTTTTTTTTTTTTAAATGCTCTCAATGAGAAGAGAGCGTATGCGCCGGTGCAGAATACACCAATCACACTCCTCCTATGCCATGTCCTGCCCCAATGACCCATTGTAATCATTCATTAGAACCAATAGAGAGGAGAGAACAGAGAAGTGAGCAGGATGTGGAGCAAGGAGAGAACAGAGGAGGAGTGGGGAGAGAAGAGAGGAGGAGGGAGGAGAGGACAAAGGAAAAGTGAGGAGAGAACAGAGGAAGAGAGAATAAAAGTGAGCAATAGGTGGAGCGAGGAGAGAACAGAGGATGTGTGAAGAGAGAACAGAGGAAGAGGAGTGAGGATTGAACAGAGGAGGAGTGAGGATACAACAGAGGGGGAGGAGTGATGAGAGAACAGAAGAGGGAGGAGAGAACAGAGGAAGATGAGTGATCATAGAACAGAGGAGGAGGAGTGAGGATAGAACAGAGGAGGACTGAGGAGAGAACAGAGAAGGAAGAGTGAGCAGGAGGTGGAGCAAGGAGAGAACAGAGGAGTAGTGAGGAGAAGCGTGACCTCAACCGCCTCCGGGAGAACTCTGATGAAAGGGGAAGATCTGCCGGTGATCGTGAAGTGGCCGACCTGGAGGAGACTTCTGCTCATCCCTCCAACAGCCTCGCAGGCTTGGGGTTCTGCTGCCTGCGGGTGGAGAACCTCCCCACAACAACACCAGCCTGCCTGGCAACACACAATACACAACACACACCAATATACACACCCCATGACACACATGACACACACACCCATGAACACACACCACAGATGTACGTGGAACTAAAAAACACAGGTGCATCGTGAGCGGGTACCTGACCAAATAAGCAGTGGCATCGTGAGCCGGTAACGGACCATAAGCAGTGCATGTGACGCCGGTACAGACCAATAAGCTAGTGCATCGTGAGCGATACGCGACATAAGCACGTGCATGTGAGCGGTACGGAACCATAAGGCAGATGCAATGTGAGCGGTAACGGACCCATACAGCAGTGGCATAGGCAGCGGTACAGACCATAAGCAATGCATGTGAGCGGTACGGACCATAAACAGTGCATGTGAGCGGTACTGACCATAAGCAGTGCATGTGAGCGGTACGTGACCATAAGCAGTGCATGTGAGCGGTACTGACCATAAGCAGTGCATGTGAGCGGTACTGACCATAAGCAGTGCATGTGAGCGGTACAGACCATAAGCAATGCATGTGAGCGGTACGGACAATAAACAGTGCATGTGAGCGGTACTGACCATAAGCAGTGCATGTGTCCAGTGTGCAGCAGGCGCCTGACGGCTGTCCTACAGAGACACAGAAGCACCTCTCCCTCTTCTTGTCTCTCCATCCCACAGATCACCTGCAGCAACTCTGCCCCACCCAGTGCAGAAACCTGGAATACAACCACACACACGATATTAATATAAAACACCACCACCACCACCTCCTCCTCCTCCTCCTCCTCCTCCTCCTCACCTCTCTGTGCAGCTGTTCAGTCTGCTCCGTCTTGCATAGCCAGGCGAGGTGCACCTGCAGGAAGAACGGCCGTTGCCGTGACGATAGGCGAGCGGAACAGTGGCGGGCAAGCGTCGCGGCCTCACGGGTCCGCCCAGACGACAGCAGGTATCGAACCCGCAGCTGCAAGAAGACTGGCGCCTCGGAGCTAATGAAGCGATCCACTGGGAGAGAAGAAGAGGGGACCACAACAAGCTGTTGTTATTCCCCTCAGCATCACCACCTGGTGGCGGAAATGCTACTCAAACAGCGCATGTCAGCGGCACTAAAGCGACTAAAAACAGTAAATGTGAGCGGTACTGAGTACAAGTGATAGTTGTAGTTGCAACGATGGTTTGATCGGAGGCCGGTATTGTCCTCTCACCACATGTAGCCAAAGTTTGAGGTGTGTAGGTAACCAACCTTTACTCTGAGGGACATCCGAGTCAGACAGAATGGCCAGCAGAACCTGGTTACCCCACGGTCCACCATCTTGGATCAGACTCTTCAACTGCAGCAGGTAAACGTTAGGGTGCTTTGCCAGGGCTAAATGACACTCCTAAAAACAGATCACACAGTCGTACAAATAAACACCAGAGTTCCTACAACTAAAGGCAAGTTAGATGTTTTTTCATGCCACTGAAATTACATTAAAAAAAATTAAAGACCGACTTCACAATGACCAGAATTGAACAAAGAAACATCAAATATTAGGGTTGGGGACAATTTAGCTAAAATATTACTTATAATAGTGAAATATTAATACGTGCGTGAAAAAGATAGATGTTGGAACATCTGTCTAACATGTCATGTTAACATCTAACATGACTTTGGAACAACATCAAATTCATGAATAATCGTCATAGGAAAACAGTGTTGCAAAAAAACCTTGATATTTAACCATGTTACTCTTTTTCACTGCTATGGCGTTTGCACTTCTCCAAGGCGTTAACAAATAAAATATTTGTGTTGTTGGTTCCGCTATACTGACCTGCTGTGGCATTAATGAGAGGCATTCTGTAAATTATTAAACAAATATTATTTTATAATGTAAAATACTTTAAAATAATTTATAAAAAGATTATTTTGAAAGATTAAGACATTTTAATAGCGATAATGAATTCAATGCCTTTTGAAACTTTGTAAGGATCCGTGGGAACCCTGAACACATGCAGTGATGTAAATAGGTTTTCAATGTAGTGCGTCCCCGGGACCCACATGTGGTAATTTCAGTGGGTCCCAGGGAAATTGAGTGGGTCCTCAATAAAATTTGTGTTTATTGACAAATTGTAATTACGGTTATATTCATGTATGTTGAAAGTGTAGGCCTATCTGAAAATTAAACAAATAAAATCCCTCATCTGAAAAGTGTATTCACAAAACATACAAATGCCACACAGCGTAACAGTCGCAAATATTCCTACTATGCTTTTGGAACATCGCTTGGTTGCAGTAACAGATCAAGTCACTGGGTGGCACTCCTTTTTTACTGAGACTGAGAGACAGCAACAGGTTTATCAGTATGCTACTACCAACTACTCCCAGCCTACCCAATACTGACGTCGTCTCGCTCTGTCATGCTATCAGGAGTAAGGTTAGCCTACTTCCCTAAAGCTAATGCAAGATAAGACAAGTGCGTTACACTCATGGCCTTTTCCTCCCCGATTAATAACGAGCAACTTCGGGTAGAAGAAATATCTGTTTCCATCACAAGAGACTATCTGTGCTTTCCCGAATAACGGGAATATCGGGTACATCCCGACCTGCAATAGTTTGTTGGCCAGCAATATGTTCAAGCTTTTTCTTTGGTGGAATTTTAAAACATTTTCCTTTCACTCATTGACACTGAACAAAACAGGTGGTCATTGACATGAGTGAATACAGCATCCATGTGAGTTTATTTAACAATTACCAAGTTTGTAGCCTTGTTGAAATTAATTGCAGCGAAAGTATCGTTGGATGTTGGCCCAGCAAGGGCATTAAGTCTCTCCTGCGATGATTGAGACTATTTTCTATGACAAAATAGTCCCCTGGACGCGTTAATAGTGAGTCGTTTAATGCGTCCTTTCGGATTTTAGCGAGTCAGAGACACAGGACACACACCTATTTACATCACTGCACATGTGAATCTCCTCAACGCCAAGTCTCATAAATGAACAGGAAAACATAGCAGGAGAGATGCACATAGCCTGTGGCGACAACAATGTGATGGACCCTGTAATGCGTGTCATCGTGGGAGAACTGGGACTCACCTGGAAGGTGTATGTGAGGTGCTGGAGTGTGTCCTGGCTAAACTCCTTCTGGTCAAAGAAGAGCAGCAGCTCAAACACACTCCTGAGGACAGAAAACTTAACATTACTAGAAATCATATGCTTACAGAATACTGTATTATAACTAGAAAACCTACCCATCACCACCCATGTGATTATAGGGCCGGTGTGTGTGTGTGTTCTTACAGGGCCAGGGAGCTGAGTGTGCAGTGCACATGGTCACAGTGAGGAGGCAGGAAGGACGAGGCTGTAAAGAAGTAGCACAGGGCCACCTCCAGCACACGGAGCTGAGGAGCTGGAGAACCCTGCACCCCACAGAAATCCTCCACCAGCTGGAGAGGGAGGGAGAGAGAGAAAACACCAATCTTACATTCTAGCTCACTTTTCACTGGGATCATTGAGTGACTCAAGTCAAATTGTTTTATTAACACAATATACATAATAATGATGCAAAAAATATCATGTAATGTTGAAGTAATTAATATTATATATTATATTAATTATATTAATTAATATTGAGTATTATACATGCACACGTAAGTAAGGACAGATGCACAAGTGAGGGCAGCAGTCGCAGAAATATGGCATACGGCATGTAATAGCAGCGAGTAGGTGTGCAATAAATGGTTTTTAAGGCATGGCGTGGGGCGAACACCTACGAGTTGATTATCCTGCTTATACCATGGCTATTAGCTAAAAATCTAAAATATAACCAGTTGCAAAATTTGGTGATAGTTCTGCACTCTAAGTCAAAAAGTTTATGAAGCAAGAGCTTACCGTTGTCATGACGAGGAATAATTCTAGTCCCTTTTACAACCATGCCAATTCGTCACAGTATAATTCACAACAGGGTGAGGTAACTCATTACAATTACATACATTTTTCCTCTGCTACGTCCCATTCTTCAAAATGTTTGTATTCGCCTAATAGATTGAAATGAATGTTAAAATAAATGAAAAATACACTTAATTAATTTTAAATAATGTAAAGTTAAATTGCACCTTTTAATTGAAAAAAATTTGAATTTCTGTATTACTACTTTGTTTAATGTGCAATGTTATGCACTAATTTCACAAAAGCAGATTCCTTGTTTGTAAAAATGATGGCAATAAACCCGATTCAGTGTGCAGTGTGTTTTTCTTCCCGGCTGTTGGTTTATTAAGTTGATAACTCTGCTGTGCTTGGCACAGTTGATGAAGCTCTGACAGCTCTGCTCTTCTGTTGCTTTAGTTATAAGCTGGCTTCAGATTCAGTGATTGGGTGATTAAGTGATTCAACTTCAGCCGAAATACGGCTTTTAATACACACCTGCCGGCCAAAGAGCAAAGGCTATTCATCCATGGTGGTATAAACCGCAATAAACAATGCTTTTTGTTAATATAACATTATCATCATCCATCCACCATCCATCCATCTCAAATCACATCAATAATCCAGTCATCCATCCATCACAATCTCAAGATCACCATCAATTAAATCCATCATCCATCCATCTCAAATCAACAATATCCAAGCACATCCACCTGCAACCGTTTGGCGTGGGTGATTCTTGCTGCCTCTCTTCAACACAAATGTAACTCTTTGTAAGTCGCTTTGGGATAAACAGCGTCTGCCAAAATGCCCTAAATGTAAATGTAAATGTAAATGATTCATATTGGTTTAAAACCAGCAAAACAATTGTGATTGGTGGCTGGCAAAACAGGACACAACACCCACCACACCACACCACACTAAGCCTGCATATGATGCATAGTAATATATGACTTACACAAACACAACTACACGCATGTACACAATAACAACTCCACCACACATACAAGACCCATAGACCAAGAAAGATCACAAAAGTATACTAGCACTCAACCACCTAACACAATCAGGACCACACACACACACACACCACACAACTACACCACATAGTCTCCACATAGACACACTATAACACAAACACCGCAATCCTAGACGACACAGACAGTCAGTACTGCTGCATTGAAGACCACACACTGTGCACACAGGCTGGTGGGCCGTCTGTGGTCCACTTCACGGAAAACACTCAAACTCCCGTCGCTAGCAAACACCAACACGTTCACGACACGCAACTTGGCGCTTCGACAGCCACACATCGACAGCGGCGTTCAACGGGCTTCGTCAAAACGGCCACGACACGACGACTAATACGATAACGCCATGTATAATATAATATAATAGAATACAATGTAATAATACACACAAAAGTAAAGTAGCTCTGTGCTAGCGGTAGGGTGACCACTCTGGGGGGGGGGGGGGGTTGTGTGTCGGGGTGTTGGTGTGTTGTTAATGTTAGCACCGCCGGCGGGGTCGCGTTGGGGGTCCGTGTTCACCTGGCAGAACTCGGAGCAGAACGATTGACTGTCGATCCGGAGTCCGCGGCGGGAATACTTGACGGACAGGACCTCGAGGTGCTCGTCGAAGCCCGCGAGCTCGGGGAGAGTGGCGGCCCCTTCCTCCGCCATGGCGCAGCTCCGGCCCTGCTCGTAGTTCTACTTCTGCCAGGAGTGCGCGTGTTGTACGTGATGACGAAGACGCCGCGCGCGCGCGCGCCCCCACCTCCGCACGCCCCCAAAGTCGTGCGTTCGTGCTGCGTTCGAGTTCAGATCGGAAATTCCCGAGAAAAAAGACGGGTAAGACGCCCCCCCAACCCAAGCCTACATTTTATTTTACCTCATTTCAACATGGACAACCACACTATATTTTATAAGAATATATTAATTTAATATATTAAAAATGTTTTTTAATTATTAAAAACCTTTAATCTAGATCAGAATCATCCGGATAGGATTAAATAACAAAGTCGGGTATTTCAAAACCAGAGATGTCCTCCTGATCCTCCAAAATTGGGATACGGATTTGGTAATCCAATCCTAACCATAATCCAGATCCAATGTTGATTCGGGGAATTTCAAAACTCAAAGGTGGAGATTAGGATACGTTTGATGCTAAAATCATGGATTGAAGGTGGATGTAGAGACATGTAGGACACATGGCACATATTTAATCATTCTTTTATTCATCCATCCATCCATTCTCGTCCGCTTATCCGGACGAGACTTCGCACGTGAGCACACCCGCCCCGCCCCCTCTCTCACAACACAACACAACAAGCATGGAGGAAGACAGCGACAATAACACAGCGCCGGTAGAAGACCTGCTTACTACAAAGAAACACAAGGGTTCAGTTATTTGGAGACGGTTCGGCTTCAAAAGAACAGACGAGCAGCAGAACCAGGCCATCTGTAGAGAATGCCATAGACCGGTTGCAACCAAAGGTGGAAGCACCACAAGTCTATTCCTCCATTTACAGCAGCGGGCATAAAGTGCAACACGATGAGTGTGTTAAACTCCGTGCTGCTCGCATTCTGCCCCCCGAAACAAAGCACTCTGCAGGCTTCATTCACCCGTGGCGGAAACTCATTCCCAACCCGGAGGGAACACTCCACTTCTTTTATTCAATGCTTGCATATTGCATAAGTAACACAGACCCTGCCAAAACAATATCCATTCCAAATTAAACAATTAACCAATAAAATATTTAAAATTACAGTAGAACACAAAAACAACCTTCAAGCTGTTGGAAAAATGGGTAGGTGCAAAAACAAGATTTTTCCCCCCAAAAGTCCAATGCCAGGTCAGTTTAATCTGCTCCTCAGCTAGAGAGATCTGTTTCTCTGCCCTCTCAGTTTCTTTCCTCACCAGATCCCCATAGCCGTCTATAATATCATAATAACATCGCTGAAGAACGCAAGGTTCCTCACTGTGATGGGGAAGGGGTGATCATTCACAGCCCCAAGTAGACGGCCCTGACCTACCACTGGCAGCACTGCAAGCAGATGGAGCAGCTGGACGGTCAATGCGAGACGCTCTCTTGAACCGTTATTTTTCTTTGGGTATTTTGATCAATGAAAACATTCGTATGCTGACAATGGTGAAACACATTCACACCTTGTGGTAAATAGGAGCCCACTAAAGAACACTCCAAATCCACACAGGTAACAGTGATAAACAGTGATTTTGTTTCCGTTTTTCTCTCTTTCATGACGATAATACGTTACGTGCCTCATGTAAAAGGACCTTTAAAATTATACAGATTTTAAGGGCTATTGTCATAGGTTTTTGCAGAGATTGACCGGGAGAAGATCAAGACATATGTTTGCCGCTGCAAGTTCCACTTCACCTTCCAAGTTCCTGAACTTTTGGAAAGTACCTGTCCCTTAGCAGGCAGAACAAAATAAGTCGCTGGAACTTAATGGACTCCTATTATACCACCAGGTGTGAGTGTGATTAGCCATTCCAAGCGGTTTCAAAAACCAGCTGGAATGGCCCCATGTGACATCACAAGTGGGAGTGTCCACCTAGAAGTATGCTGGATTGACCAGCCTACCCAGTGGACTGCAGCAACAGGGAGGCTGATCTTTCCACCATACATCTGGGTGGACATTCCCACTTTTGATGTCAAGTGCGACCATTCCAACCGCTTTTTGAAATCGATTGGAATGGCTTAATCAGCTCACTTACCCGGTGATATATATGTCTCCATTAATGTAGGCCTAGGACCCATGGTCCCTATGGCGGAAACGCACAAATTCCTCCAAAGGTTCCTAGTTACTGGTTAAAGTTCCTCGCTAATAATGTCTACTTTGTACTGCATTTACATTTAGGGCATTTGACGTCACGTCCTGTCATTTAACAGACGTGACATTTGTAGTACATTTGTCGAAAGAGACAGCAATATTTCGCTGTGGTACATAAGATAAGAATAGAGCTGTTTTCAAGCATTCATAATTGCAAGGTTAGTAGAACATAACATAATTAATACATAATTGCTAGGTTGCCCTGTATAATAGCTGGGATAAGAGCAGAAGTGCCATTCTGAGTGCTTCACCAACACCTAAGAACATACAATATGCTACACAATGCTAAGTACTAGTATTTAGTGCCAAGACGTACATACACGCAAGTTAGTGCTAGGGTTAGCAGAGGGAAGGTGGGGTGAGGGTGGTGGTATGCAGAGTCCAGGGTGAACTCTGAACAGGTGGGTCTTGAGTCTCTTGCGGAAGCTGGTGAGCAACTCAGCTGTCCTGACATCAGTCGGGATCTCATTCAGAGTTGAGACTTTAGAGTGATGTTTCTTGTTCTTAGTTATGTTGGTACCAGTCGTCCAGCCAAAGTTGTTGAGCGGAGCGCTCAACCTGGGCCTGGTGTCTGACCATTGTTTGGAGGTAGGTAGAGTACCAGTGTCTTGAATCTAATGCGAGCGATTACCGGGTCATGGAAGACCGGGGTTACATGGGAGAATTTTGGTAAGGTTGAACACCAGGCGTGCTGCTGCATTCTGGATCCGTTGTAAGGGTTTGATTGCGATTATTATGTTGGTTACATTGTGATGAATATTGTTTTTCTGATTTATTACAAATTCTTGTGTACATGGTTATTAACAGTTTGTAAATACACACCTCATGAAATGGCAATGACAATAGGAAAAACACCTCTATAGGAGCTATTTCATTAGTTGAATATTTTATTATTTGTTATTTTTGCACTTGTTTGTATTTTATTTTGTAGACACTAGCGGCAATAAGCACCAGACCAATCTCTTGCTTGGTGATTGACAGGATAAAATGTAGCAGGTGTGTCAATGTTGTTAATGCACCTTGAAAGGACATGGTGGTTTTTTACCAGAGCAAGACACATATATTTTTGCTGTTGAACCGGAAATAAATCAACCTAAACGTGGATCTTGCCTGGACAATGGATTTCTTAATTGGCCTGAGTACATTCCAAATAAAATGGTGCATCAGTGGCCATTTGTTGTTTTAATTTTTTGGAAGAAAATCCTTTTGACAAATAGCCACTTCGCCGAGTAAAAAATCTCTTGGTAAGGAACATTTATTGGAATTGTTGGATTTCATGTGGATGCGTATTCTTGGACACACGTCACCAAAGCGAAGCATGCGAACAAAGGACCGGAAAGCCACTAAATATCAACTTCAACCAAGCAGAAGCCAGGAAGCGCACAAAATGTCTGAGGTCACTAAGACAGCACGACATGCCATCAGAGAAAAGAGACATTAAATTCACTGTCAGGGGTCTGGCTTACCACATAGAAAAGTATCAAGCAGCAAGAAAATCTAAATTCAACCAAGCAAACAAACATTTGAAAAGGCTTCAAGTGCTTATGGAATTCAAAGAAAATGTCACTGAAGTGCAATGTGAATTATCCAATTTCATCAAGTGATGAAAGTTGGATGGGTTCTTAATGGTCATCTTCGAGGTGGAAACAGCAGCAGGAAACCAATTGAATTTCCATTGCAAAAATGTAGGAAATGCTGCTTAATCAATGTAACCATGATTTCAGCAAGAGGTCATCAGAAGGCTGAAATATCAACAGAAGACATTACGTTTATGAATGTTGTTGACAGTTCAGCAGCCCTGAAAGATGGACATTACACCCTTGGCCTACCTTTCAGACATGAAAATTCCATCTTGCCAAAGAACCACTGTATTGCAGAACAGCGCCTGATGAGTGAAAAGAGGAAGACCGAGGAGAAGGTAGAACAGCAGGTTCCTGAAGTTGTGGTGAAGCATAAAAAGCAAAAGAAATCCAAAAAGAAAAGCAAGAAGCCCTCGGGAGACAGCGAGTCGGATTCTGCAGAGGTAGAAATTAAAAGGAAGAAGAAAAAAGCAAAAAGTCACAGAAATGGTCCAGAGTAAGAAGAAGCCTCACTCCTGGAGACGTCATCATTGCAGATGCTACAGCTCCCAGAAGCTCTTGGATGATGGGCAAGGTTTTGGAGGCCAAGCCATATGCTAAAGGAAGAGTGCACACTGAACATCAAAGAAGAGAAGATTCAAACAAGCTTAAACACATGACACATTCAGAGCTCCATTTGAAATGTATTTTTGTAATTGTGTTTATATTTTGCACAATTTCATTGTGATTTTATTATTTGTCATTTTTGCACTTGATTGTATTTTATTTTGTAGACAATGAGCACCAGACCACTAGGGGCACTAAGCACCAGACCACTAGGGGGCACTAAGCACCAAAAACGTGTATTTATGCAAGACAATTAAATAAAACAATGATCATGAAGTGAAATATTGACTTTAATTAAATATACAAGTTTCTCAAAGAGACAAGTATCTCTCAGCCCTCTGTGATGCTGCCGTCTCCCACGCATCCTCCCTCGCCACTGCCTGCCGTTCTCTTCCTCTCCGACTCCACCTTCAAAAACTCCAGGAGCTCCTCATGGAACCTTTTCCGTGGTGGCAGCTTGGCCCGTTCTTTGGGAGGGACAGAGGACGGGGGGAGGTGTCCACCAACACCTGTGGTGGCAGTCAGGTTTGCTGCAACTACCAGAGGTGGATTTATTGAATGCTGCCTCTGGAGTGCAGCATCCATTAGACTATACCACAGCCATGTGGCAACAGTCGCCCCACCCCACATCCACCCCTTTCCCTGTCAGAGGATCCCTAAGTTCCTAAAAAAGAAACAACAGGGCCGAAGTGTGCAGGGTTAAGCTCCTCCCCTGAATGCCCCACTCAACACTACTTGAGCTACAACTCAGTCATCTTCTCTCAAAATATTTTCAAAAAGGAACAGACTGAAAAAAGAATGATCAACACAAAAGCATACTATTAGCCCTTTTAATTATTCAACAGCATTTATATCAGTATACATCAGCCACCCAATTACTGTTTTGCTACGAAGCTAACGTAACATTTGTGTACATAACTCTGCAGGAGCATATATGTACATAGGCAAAAACATACTGAGACTGAAGACGTGTTCATTTACAGAAATGCTCATCTTAAGGTGTAAAATTTAACCCTGCATATAGTGTATTAATAAAGTAAGACAGTAGAGATAAGTATAGCAATGGCTTTCTACTAATCCATACTAGGTTCAAGACAGACTGGAACAAAGCACTTCATACAATTCACCTTAACCTGCCTACCCAAACATAACTTACATGAAGACTGAATGGCACAAAAAATTATAAAGCTGACTGATTAAAAAGGTAAACATGAGTCTCTTGTGCAGTCGTCACCATGGCAACACGTTTGAACGTGTGTTGGGGTTGGCTAGTTCCATCTGTAGTGTTACTGATATGTGTTGGGGTTAGTTAGTTCAATCCATAGTGAGTTCTATCTGTAGTGTTTCAGCAGGTGGAGGCATGGCACCAGGGGTCAGAGGTCATCCATGCACTCCGATAAGGATCTCTCCTTCTTCTCCCGTGCCGTGACAAAGTTGAGCAGGTCGATGGCCGTCACCACACCAAACACCATCTGTTTCAGGCTGGGGGAGCCATCTGTCAAGTCTACACACACACACACACACACACACACACACACCACACACACAACACACACACACACTTAGAATGTACATATATAGTGTGTATGTACCCCCTCCAAGATATTTTTTCAGCCTATTGGAAATATTTACAGAAAGTTATATTTACTACATTTGAGTATTAATTCATTCATTTTTGTAATTATTTCACAATTGTTGATAACCAATATTAAAGCAAAACATTTTTCGTTCATGTTCCAAGTATGCCCTGCAATCCTTCCACTGCCTTAGAGTGAGGCAGTGGATCCCAAACTTTCTGCAGCCTCTGCCCCCCATTTGTAGATTAATATATTTTATATAATAATAATAATCTTTATTTATAGAGCACTTGCAAGTGCTTTATAAGGGCAGCAAAATAGAACAGACAAGTCATGAAATGTGAAAGTCATGAAACATTTTAAAAAGTGTGGTGTATAAAACCAATACAAAAATAAAATAAATAAAACATCAATAAATAATAAATGATAAATTAAAACTCAGGTCAAATCAGGAAAGGCTTTCTGATAAAAGTATGTTTAAAGGAGATAACTGACTCAGCTGAGCTGATTTCCTCAGGCAGATCGTTATATTAGTATTAGCAAAAAGTCATAGATAGGTTGGGCCAATGAAAATACCAGTGCAGTTGGTTTTTCGCTTCACCGCCGCCGTGCGCCCTGTGTTAGGGAACCACTGCCCTAAATTGTACACGTACCCCCATTTAAAAAATACGGTTATTTTGAGATCAAATCAAAGTGGCACATTGGCCGTTGATCACTGCAGTGTGTGGTATGGCGATCAGCCAACTGTTCCCACATGCCCACATACTGTTCCCCCTCCCACCCCTGCCAATACTAGCCTTGTGAAACCATCCTGATATTGACATTTGCGTTTCGCAATGAAAATCAGTTTGGCCTTGGCTGGGCAGCAATTGAGTGCCGAATATGGCCGTGGCCTTGTGTTGTTCAGAGTACTCCAGCCAATCAGAGTGGTGCTTTTCGATCTTGCTGAATCGGATTGGAAGTAAAGCAAAAACACATTTTCCTCTGAGAAAAAGCCTTCTGTGCAGATTTCTGTTAATCTTTTAACATAGTTATTCAGTCTTACTTGATTGCTCCTTGTTTGTCATGAATTGAAACTCCCTCCCATCAGCCCTGATTGGTCCTAAACAATTTTTTCAACGGAAGGTCTCTGCCTGCCGTCGGTCAACAACCACGTGAACGATGGCACGCGTTGTCCTCTGGACCGCCCCTCCTCCCACGACTCATGTCATTAAACCAACAGCCCACACATGGGGCTCATCGATGTGTCATGATGTGTTTTTCAAGCACTTCCTGTTTAATTCATGGATTTCCCCTTTCCTTAAGGGATACAAGGGACACGAGAGGTTAAGTTTACTGTGAGCGGAGGCCAGGTGTGCAACAGTGACTAGGACCAGCTGCACTCAGGGGTTTAGTGGATCAAACTATAAATAGATATTGTAGATGACATATGTATACATATAGATCACCATAGATGTGCTCAATCTGAAAGGGGTTTCCCCATGAATGGATCAGGAAAAGTGTGCCCTTAATTAAAAAAATAAATAAAACAAATAGCAATACTAGTAGAAATACATAAACAAAGACACTACAACTCAAATACTATACTAATACTAACCCTGTCTAGCTGCCGGAGGTTGCCATCGATTGCTCATTTTTTGGTACTCTGCGTCTGTCAGGCCGCGGTGGAGGTCTCGCCATGGTCTTTAAGAATCGATTTCCATGTCAATTTGTGAACACTGATCCTTTTATTACTTTACGCTTATTACTAAGTACAATTGACAAAAGTTGGCCGGCTAAAGCCGTTTTATTGTGTTTTAATTCATCAACCTCCTGGTCCAGCAGGTCAGTTTTTAATCTGAGTTTACTGACTTCCTGACCTCTATTAGTGTGTTTCTTAACATTATGGAAACTTTAAATTTCAAGCAGCATGTCTCTGGTCCCACTCATGCGGGTGGTCATACGCATACCTCGTTTTTTCCTTGGGTCTAGACATTGATCACATCCGAAGATCTTGTGATCAGTGATCTCTCTGTTAATGCTGTTATAAGAACCTTGTACTCCTGAATCATCACCCAGAGTACAGCTGATCAGTTGTCAGCGCATTTTTACTGTGATTTTAATACAAATCTGAATGATGTTGTCGCTAATTTCATTTCTTCCTCTAAGAGGAATCCTACGTTTTTATTTGACACATCAATAAAATAGTTTCACTGCCACACTCCACATGACCATGTTTTTCCAACGATGACTATAACAAGTTCCTTGCCTTCTTCATTGCTCAGGTAATGGATATTAGATCCAATATTCATCCTGGGACCTGCCTGTGAAACTCCAACCCTTTTCTACCCCCTACTGTTTTGGACTCTTTCAAAACACATCAGCCTACTAGACCTGATGGCTGTGATTAGGAAAATGAAGCTGTCCTCCAGCCCCCTGGATGTAATACCGTCTTCTGTATTTTTAAAAGTGTTGCCAAAGCTGCATCAGCTGTTGTGAATGCTTCCTTGTCTACAGGATGTGTCCCCTCCTATCTTAAGCATGCTACTATCCAGCCTGTATTAAAGAAAACAAATTTAGATCCTGCTTTGCCCACAAACGGCCAATTTCCAGACTCCCATTTCTTTCAAAAATCTTAGAGACGGTTGTAGCCAAGCAACTCACTGCTGTGTTGGAAGCACAATATTTAAGATAAGTTTGTCAGGGTTTTCGGAAACAGCACTCTACTGAAACTGCTCCCCTGAGGGTTTCAAACGATATTCTAATGTCTTCTGATGCGGGTTGATTGTTCGGTGTTAGGACTGCATTCGACACAGTAGACCACCATATCCAGATAAGCGGTTACGTGTGGGCTTACCAGGCGTAGAACTAGACTGGTTTTATTCATATCTCACCGACAGAAGTTTCACCATCTCTATTGGTGACTTTGTGTCTGATTCCTCCCCATTGTCTTGTGGGGCCCCTGTTATTTTCTCTTTATTTGTTGCCCTTGGGACAGGTTAACAGTTTTAATATTGCTTATCATTTCTGTGCAGATGATGTCCAATTCCACTTTCCATTCAAATCTAGTGAGGCTTCTAGGCCATCTTGGCTCTTAGACTGTCTTGGTGACTGGATGGCCGATAATTCCTCACAGCTTAATGCCGATTAGATGGAGGTTCTGCTCGTTTCCAGACCTCCAGAAAAGGTCGCTCCCATGATCATGAAAATATTGGACCTCTTTCCACTGCTGCCCACTCAAACCTGCGTAATTTAGGGGTTATATTTGACCAATCCTCGTCGTTCGACACTCATGTCAGGAAGCTGACCACACCTTGCTTTTTCCACTTGAGAAACATCAGTAAAATGAGATCTATTGTTTCGACTGCTGAACTAGAGATGCTTATACATGCCTTTATATCATCCCACATTGACCACTGCAACACACTTTTTTCCTCACTTAGTTTGTCTGCTCTCGATCATCTGCAGGTAATCCAGAATGCGGCAGCAAGACTACTCACTAGGTCAAATAAATGGTCTCACATTACCCCCATACTTAGATCTATTCACTGGCTTCCTGTGACATATAGGATCCACTTCAAAATGATCATCCTTACTTACAGGGCATTGCATGGTCAGGCATATGTGGTTGAACTACTCCAGCCTTACTCATCAGCCCGCCCTCTCAGGTCAAGACCCGAAGCTTTTGAGGTGGTAGCACCTAAACTCTGGAACGCTCTACCCGCACCCTTACGATCTGCTGACTCCAGTGAGTCTTTCAAAAAGCAGCTAAAGACATTCCTGTTTGGACAAGCTTTTGATTAACCTTTTTGCGGCAGGTCTGTATTCTTATTTATTACTTTTGGCGTTGTACTATCATCTTTTAGGACTTTTCCCTTCTGTATGTTGTATATTTGTATGTGCTATATTTGTATTATCATATTGTATGACTTCTCATTGTATGACTTCTTCACATTTGCCCCTGTGAAGCACTTTGTGATCTTGGGTCTGTGAAAAGCGCAATACAAATAAATGTTACTTACATCCTAGTGACTATATTGAGCCCCTTTCATACATGCCCCTTTCACACATGCCATCCTATAAATGTTCCGGAACATGCATGGGGTCATGTGTGAATGGGAGCAGGAATCAAATTCCAGCAATTTCCCATCTCAAGACCATTTCCGGAACATTGCAGGGAGAGGCACATGAAGGGTTACGTCCGTCTGACTTTATCTTAAGGCACCAATGCTTTTTAGGCGATTCAAATTTTTTCAAGAATGACTGGAAACTGGACAGATTCGTAAATAAGGCAGTTGCTTTAAGTCAGTCCTCTCAGTTCCTTTTCTGTTGAGTTTTATGGCCTGCATTACCGCCCTCTGCTGGACTGTTCCTTGGCCATCTATTCCGGCATTGCTATGCCATGTTTGAAAGGCCTCAAGACGGATATGTTCCGGAACATCCCAGTAATTTAGCAGGAAATATGTCTGAAAGGGGCTTTGTACATGGTCTCCTAGTGAGTGAGTGAGTTAGTGTGTGTACTAACACTGGATCTGCTCGTGGACCACCAGAGCGAAGTGATCCGTCTCCAGAATACGAGACAACTTCCCCAAGTTGTCAGTCAGACGGATCTGGGAGGGTGAGAGCATGAGAGAGAGAGAGAGAGATAATGGCTTGATGAAACTGTTCTGTGCTGATTCACGTGTTACCAAGTTATTTCTGAATAAATGTTATGTTATAATGTACTCTGTACCTGTTTGAACTGCTTGTAGAGAACCTTGCTGACAGGGTCTGATGGCTTCACCTTCCCCGCCAGCACCGATGCCAGCATGTTGCCAAGAGTTACCATACCCAGGATCAATCTGCACACACATCAATCAAGAGTTAAGGGTTTAGGAAGAGGTGAACTCCAAGGAACTCATCAGTTAATTAGACACATTTTGCTTGTGTTAGTCCCCATGATATTAATGCTATCCTAATTCCTAATTGTAGTTTGTTTACCAACAACCACATTGCTATGCTGACTGCGGTTTGTTTATCAGTTTGTCAGTCATAGGGTTTTGCTCGCGTATGTAATGCTAGCCATGGTGTTTATCTGCAATGGATTTCAGATTGATCATGCTTGCGGCAGGTGAGCGCGCCCACCCCGACTCGTCCACCACGGGCGCTTGGTCGAAGGCCTTCTCTTTCAGGATCTTAATGGTCTTCTGACATGTAACTGACGGCAACACTGTGAGGGGGGCACACAGGTTCAAACCCTGCAGCCTCAGGTTCCACCACCTGGGGGGGGGGGGGGGGGACAGAGAGAGAGGTGTACAAATGAGTTAGGATTAGTGGGGGACCACTTATCAGGTTAGTGGGGGACAGTGTTAATTTCGGCATCTATTTGAGATTTAGTCTTAGTCTTTAGATGAAAATGCGTGAGGGTACAGTGTGTAATAATATAAGTGTGGATTAATAAAGTGCTCTTCTTCCTAGTTTTAATCACGTCATTTTTATCCTTCATAGTTTTAGTCTAGTTTTAGTCAACACACAACGTCGCCTTCACTCTGACGTCACAAGCATGCGCCTACTCGATCCAGGCATCAACACCTGAATACTGTTCCATCCAGCGCCTACATACATACATCCCCCCCCCCTTCCTGAAAGAAATGTCCCCATTTCCATTCACAAAATGGCCCAAACAAAAACAACCGCAAGCCTGTAAATGTCAGCCTCGTAAACGTCCAAACTCTCCTCCTTTAACTTCTCCTTCATACGTTGGTAATCGCATTGCACATCTGTAGGAAAGCTGTCCCACAGCAGGAAAGCTGCCCCTGTCAAGACTAGTAGGGAGAATGTTCACAAAAGTAGCCGCGTAGCTCGCGCCGCTCATCCGTCTCGTCTGAGCACGGACCGCGGCTTCAAAGTTAACTGTTCCACGTAGCAAACGGCTTCTGGGCATCGCCACGAAACGGCGGCGGGGGAACTCCACTATAACATTACTCACGGAACCAGCCCATTTCTCTTAATAGTCTCCCATGTCGCCGGCCATACTGTCACATTTCAGTCCAAACATGACGCTCCAGTGTAAGTGCAGCTAGCAGGCGGACCCGACTAGAAAGTTCAGTAATTGTCCAAAGAGAAAATTAATCCAAAAGCAAAGACACGATCCAAATACCGCTGCCACAAATATAGCATCCGAGGTGTGTGGGCTTCAAATACACGCTTAGTAGGAACAAAAACTCAGGAACATGTACTCTTGGAGCGCCAGGTTAATGCATGTATTTATTTCAACCACAACAACAAACACGCAATGTCGCCTTCACTCTGACATCACAAGCTTGCGCCTACTCGCTGGACGAGACGAGACTAAAATGCTATTAACATTTTTAAATGTTAACATTCTAGTCCCATCTCATCAAAGAAAACAAAACACACTTTCGTCATAGTTTGTATTATCAAAGATCTGTTTTTAGCTCATCAAATGGTCATGGTCATTAATGGTCATTTTTCGTCAGTTATCACTGGTGGGGGACCACTCACCGGGGTTTAGGGTTAGTGGGGGACCACTCACCGGGGTTTAGGGTTAGTGGGGGACCACTCACTGGGGTTTAGGGTTAGTGGGGGACCACTCACCGGGGTTTAGGGTTAGTGGGGGACCACTCACTGGGGTTTAGGGTTAGTGGGGGACCACTCACCAGGGTTTGGTGGTCATCAGGTCCTCCTCCCTCAGGAAGCCCTTTTGGAGCATCCATTTATCATTAAGGAACTTGGACCTTAAACAAAAGACCAGGATTAAACAAGAGACCCATATTAAACCTGGAGAGACCTGGATTATATTATAGACTAGGATTATATATAGACTAGGATTAGATTATAAAACTAGGATTTGATCACATTATAGACTACGATTAGACTAATATTAGATCATGTTTAGATTATAGGCCAAGATTAGGATTATATACTGGGGGATAGATTAAATTCCAAACTACGATCAGATTAGATTATAGACAAGGATTACATTTGAGACCAAGATTGGATTGCAGACTAGGATAAAATTAGAAGATTGATTAGATTATAGACTAGGATTAGATAAATATTAGGATTAGCAGGATTAGATTTTAGATGACAGTGGGACTGTGTGTGGGCTATGACCTCACATGTAGTTGCGGATGGAGTCTGGCAGGATGACCACACAGCGCTGGCCCTCCTTCAGCTCCTTGGCCACCTTCACGGCGGCCGCCATTGCTGTCCCAGAGCTCCCGCCTGCAACACAACACAAGAGGATAAAACACACACCCACAGCCTGTCAGACACAGGTATATAAAACAAAGGCACCCACAGCCCAGGCGGGCGGAGCTCTTACCACACAGAAGCCCCTCCTCCCTGATGAGCAGACGCGCCATGTTGAAGGAGTCTTCATCGTTGGACTTTATCCAGGAGTCTACCACCTGATTCACATGACAGCAACACAGATTACAGCAACGCAGAATACAGATTGTCACCACAGATTACATCACAAATCACATCACCACAGACGACAAATAACAGAGATAAAATAGATTTGAAAACAGATTGTGATGACAGACAGACAGATAGGCCCGGGAGGACAGACAGACATCTGATGGAGGGATGAAAGAGGAGTGGAGCTCACGCTTCTGTCCAGCACGGTGGGGACGAAGTCGTAGCCGATGCCCTCCACCTCATACTGGGTCTTGTCAGTCCGGTTCAGATCCTCCGGTTCAGCCAGGATAGATCCTTCTGGGTCCACACCCACAATCTACACGACAAAGAGAGACCCAGACCAGGTTTAGCCAGGATAGATCCTTCTGGGTCCACACCAGGTGAGACAGAACGTGTTCAGCTCCGACAAAATGTTTATTTGAATGGAAACGGTGGTGTGTTGAACACCCTCTTGTGTTATGCAAGCGTTGCACCAACGGCAGCTCTAAAGGCCATTCTTTGCATTCTAGAAAAAGTATTTTTGGAGCCTGATGAAATGTATTAAAATAAATGTACATATTACACACATATTAGATGGATCCATTCTGCGCAATGTCTTTTTAATATGGCCGGGTTGAATTACACGCTTCAGTTTGGTGGGTGAAACACACCCACCAAACCAGAGAAAAGGTACCACTAAACCACACCGTTTCAAGGAAATGTTGTTCAAACCAGAAACCGTAGCAAAACGGTGCACACCGTTCACATATTGAATGTGCCCCAGGTGAGACACAGACCAGGTGAGACAGAAAAACAAAGCCAGTGATACACAGACCAGGTAAGACACAGACCAGGTGAGACAGAAAAAACAAAGGCCAGTGAGGACACAGAACCAGGTGAGGCAACAGATGGTATGCCAAGTGAAGAGCAGCGCCAGGTGAGACGGAACCAAGTGAAAAGAAAAATGGCGTCGAAGAGGAGCCAGCGTTGATCACACATATGGACCTAGGTGAGACAAGACCCAAGTGAAAAAGAACCAGGTGAGACACAGACCAAGTGAGACAGAACCAGGTGGGACCGACAGACCATGTGAGACAAACAGATGGACCAGGTGAGACAGTCTGTGAGGAGGGGGTGGATGAGTAGGTGGAGGCTCACCTTGACATTAGGGCAGCGCTCCTTCAGCTTCCGGGCGATGCCGGTAATGGTACCCCCCGTCCCGGCCCCCGCTACCAGCATGTCCAATTTACCTAGAGAGGGAAGTGAACACTAAACAGTGAGGTGAACAATAAACAATAAGGTGAACATTAAAGTGTGAAGTGAACCCTAAACAGAGAACTGCTAAGTGAACATGAGGTGTTGAGTGAGCAGACAATCACACGGCTGCAGAATCTCCTCTGCGGTTAGTGAGGTGAACACTACAGTGTTACATGAACACGAAACATTGAAGTGTTAAGTGAACACTTAACAGTGAGGTGAGCACTAAATAGTGAAGTGTTAAGTGAACATTAAACAGTGAAGTATTAAGTGAACATTAAACAGTGAAGTATTAAGTGAACACTAAACAGTGAAGTATTAAGTGAACATTAAACAGTGAAGTATTAAGTGAACACTAAACAGTGAAGTATTAAGTGAACAATAAACAGTGAGGTGAACACTAAACAGTGAAAGTATTAAGGTGAACACTAAACAGTGGAAGTATTAAGTGAACAATAAACAGTGAGGTGAACACTAAACAGTGAAGTATTAAGTGAACACTAAACAGTGAAGTATTAAGTGAAACAATAAGCAGTGAGGTGAACACTAAACAGTGAAGTATTAAGTGAACAATAAGCAGTGAGGTGAACACTAAACAGTGAAGTATTAAGTGAACACTAAACAGTGAAGTATTAAGTGAACACTAAACAGTGAGCAGACCGTCACACTGCTGCAGTATCTCCTCCGCGGTAGAGTCGTAGTGAGCCAGGGGGTTGCTAGCGTTACGGTACTGGTCCAAGATGTGTGAGTTGGGTATCTCGTTCTTGAGGCGCCAGGCCACGCCCACGTGGGACTCTGGGGAGTCGAAGCGAGCGCTGGTGGGTGTGCGCACAATCTCCGCCCCCAGTGCACGCAGGACGTCCACCTGCACACACACACACACACCACACACACACACACACACACACACACACACACACACACACACACACACACACACACACACACACACACACACACACCACACACACACACACACACACACACACACACACGCACACACACACACACACACACTTTACAACAGGCAAAACAACCTAAAGGTTCAGTCAAACATAAGCTATAGCTTTAAACTACATGACTAAATACATTAAATGTTTCTTTATCAAAAAGCTTAGCTTGTTTCCTGAAACTGACATCTTTTGAAAATCTAATTCTGCATGATTTCCATACAATAAAAATGGCACATTAGATAGATAGAACCTGTCAGGAGTGATACACATACTGTATTTCTATGCATGGAAGTTATATGCCTGAAGTATATCATAAGAGTGTGTTTGAAATCGGTAAAGTATTCTATAATTGTTGGGAGTTGTGGATGTATTGATCGTGTGGGCCGGTAACTTTCCACTATGCTGTGTGGCCTACGTGACTAGTTAGCTGTTAGACCTACGTGACTAGTTAGCTGTTAGACCTACGTGACTAGTTAGCTGTTTGACCTACGTGACTAGTTAGCTGTTTGACCTACGTGACTAGTTAGCTGTTTGACCTACGTGACTAGTCAGCTTCACTCTTATCTGTTTGCCCCGGGAGGCCTCTGAGACGCACTCGCAGCTGTTGTTGTGGGAACATGTTGCCTCTTCTATCTGGACTGGCGGTCCCGCGGAAGGTCTCAACCGGAGACCTTGCAGTCCCTGCTTCCTGGTCTGGGGCATGGAGACCCACATCTCTGTGTGGCACGTGAGGCCATGATATCCGTGCTTCAAGTTAACTGTCTGTCTGTTACATATCCACGTGGGGCCTGGGGTCCTGGCGTCTCCGGATTGGCTGTCTGGGGTGTGGGGACGGAAGGGTCTCCATGGACGGCCTTGTTGTCCCTGCTCCCTGAATGGCTGTCTTAGAGGCGTTTCTATGTCTGCTTCCCTTGTGGAGTTGTTGTGTCTATATGTAAATGTTCCTTTTTTCCCATGCAAACTGTATATAGGCTCTATGTATCTAAATAAACCTTGAATCATTCCTGGTGATACTGCCTTGTGTCACATTGATTCCCGAGCTCGCTGCTTTGCTACAGACAATCCAGAACCTGAACCTGAACTCACAGCCACAATAGATGACCACTCGAAACTGCGCATAACAATTATCGTCATAACAATTTCCCAAAAACTCAGTTAAAAAAAAAACAACATATGCTGAAGAGCGAGTTGTTTGCAATCCTGGTGTTACGTTGCCGTGTTATGTCATGGTAATATTGACCAATAGGACGCGTGGCCTACCTTCTCCATGCTCATCTTTTCGGGCATGACAATAATGCAACGGTAACTCTTCACAGCTGCTGCCAACGCCAGGCCGATACCTAGCAATCAGACATCATCATCATCATTGACCCCTCGCAACCAGACATCATCATCAACAATGACCCCAAGCAACCAGACGACAGCATCGACACCAACCCCTGGAAAACAGACAGCCGCATCAACAGTGACCCCTAGCAACCAGACATCATCATCATCAACACTGACCCTGGCAACCAGACAACATTATCAACACTGACCCCTAGCAACCAGACAACAGCATCAACACTGGCGCCTAGCAACCAGGCCATGCCAGTACCTGTGTTTCCGGAGGTGGGCTCGATGATGGTGTCTCCAGGTTTTAGGAGTCCGGCTTGCTCGGCGTCCTCCACCATCCGCAGACTGATCCGGTCCTTCACGCTGCCCCCCGCGTTAAAGAACTCACACTTTGCCACTACACACACACACACACACACACACACACACACGCGCACACAGACACACACAAACACGTTCAACTTCAGTCCCCTCGAGGATCTTTACTGTCAGAATCAGAGTCAGGCTAACTCACGCAGCTCGCATTTGAGTCCAAACATCTTGGAAATCTTGTTGATGCGGACGAGCGGCGTGTCCCCGATGCGGTCCAGGATGTTGGGCAAAACGTTGGGCCTGGACTCTCTGGAGGAAAGTTAGAGCCGTTATACCTTACCCACCACAGATCCTAGGATGCTAACCTCAACACCTAAAGTGCCCAACCATGTCAAGAACACATGCTAAAAGGTGCTATATGTAACATTCACTGTTCCAAAATCATAAAATGAGCATGACGTCATCAGAGATTAGGCAAACACTCAAAGCAACAATGCTACAATGCTAAATGTTCTCCTTTGAAATGTCCATGTTTTGTTTTGGTCTGTGCACTCGGCTCATCTTGCGCTCTCTCCAATGCTGGGAATTTGGACTGCAGTACTTATTTTAAACACTCAGTGTCATTGTTACATGTAGAACCTGTAAGTAGGGTAAGTGTTTGACATGTTGGGGTACTTGATGATTGAGTATGTCAAGTACCCCAACCAGTTGTCACCACTGCATGAATTCATGTTTAATAACATTTCAACATTTTCAGTCACATTTTTTGTATTTACAGAGCCACAAATTAACCTCTTTAGGTCAATATATGGGACACACAAATATATGGAAAGGCTTGCATGAGTAGTACTCATGCAAAAACATTTATACAGACAGACAAAAGGAGGCTTAGTAGGCTGTTCTTTTGCCTCTTGTGCAAAGTAAAAGCATAAACATCATTTTTGTACAACCACCCCTGAATTCCACTAGAAAATATATCCACTTTGGCAGTACAAGTCTATAGGCGGTACCGTTCGCAAAAAGTAATAATAAAGTAATCTGTATTAATCATGTCTGTCAGGGGGGGCAAGCTTGTTATTACAGGGGCACTGCCCTCCCGCCTCCAAACCCCGAAGGCTCCCGCCCTAAGCTAGGCTAAGGTAAGGTAAGCTAGGATAAGGTAAGATAAACGAGGGTAAGGAAAGGTAAACTAGGGTAACTATTTGTTATAGTTAATAAACCACAACTGCGTAACCAAGACTAGTCTCTCCTCCCCGGTCAAGAACCCCGAACTAAGCCATGGAACATGGCATTGCGGCAAGGACATTGTTACAGTAAGGTAAGTTATGATAAACTAAGTTAAGGTAAACTATGGCAAGCTAGGAGAAGCTAGGGTAGAGTAAGATAGGGTAGAGTCAAGTAAGCAAGGAGAAGGTAAATTGGGGTAAGCTAGGGTAGGGTAAGCTAAGCTAGGGTAAGGTCAGCTAGGCTAAGGTCAAGTAAGGTAAGATAAGGTAAGCTAGGGCAAGCTGAGGTAAGGTAAGCTAGGGCAAGCTAATGTCAGGTAAACTAGAGTAAGCTAGGCTAAGGTAACATATGTTAGGGTATGGTAAGCTGGGGTAAGGTACGGTAAGCTAGGATAAGGCAAGTACGCTAGGGTAAGGTAAGTTATGCTAAGGTAAGCCAAGCTAGGCAAATGTAAGCTTGGCTAAGTTAGCGCTGGGCTCTTACCTCTGTGGGTGAGTGTGGGGAGAGTCGAGGTCTGATCCTCCCAGCCTCCAGGTGCATCGGGAGGGAAGGTCAGGGCGGATCCATTTCCGTTCCGCTATGGCGGTGCCGGTGTTGAGTGGCAGGTCTGCGTCGCCATCCACTGCGTGCGGCGTGAAGGACGCCTGAAGCTTGCCGTCTCCATTGGCGACGAGCTTGGCGGCATGCGGACACCCTGCGGCCTTAGCGTTAGCATCTTTGGTGGCGGGAACAGCGGGCATGGCTCACCTGGACAGGTCAGACACGTCACCATCACCCCATATTTATTCAAGAGACAGGGAGCACACTGCCCATCTACTGGGAATGGAACCCAGAACCTTCTGAACTCAGTCTCTAAACTCAGTGTCCAGTTGATAATACACCTCGTCTAGCATACGTTCTGATTTTGTATGTGCTTCTGGGCCCGAGCACATGGAGAAGGCAGAGCAAGGGAAGAATGCACTTGGTGCACTTTAATTAAGTACAGCTGCGGTCAGAAATCTTGAGAAGGTGCTCACGGCAGAGCCATGACATCTAGCTCCCCCTCGCTGGACTTCTAGCTCCACCCCTCTCTGGACCTCTAGCTCCACCTCTCTGGACCTCTAGCTCCAGCTCTCGGACCTCTAGCTCCACCTCTCTGGACAAGACAAAGCATAGACATAGACAAGCAGCGCACATCTGTTCTAGTCGCTCCGGACATGCAGCATCTTTAGGTTATTTGCCTTACTTGACATCATACGTCCTTGCAATGTGACTAAAACACATACACCCTAGAACAGACACAGCACTCCATTGATTAATCCCTCAATGGATATGTATTGATCAGGTCATGAAATTGGAACGCTGCATTGCTGTGGTCAATATTACTTGCGGTAGGACTGCAGTGCTCACATGCTCATTCCAAAACGATGCTGACATTGGTAAAAAATATTAATGTCCACTGACACACGCGCACCAACATACGTGCACCAACACACGTGCACTACAGAGCCACAGAAGGATTTTGTTCATACGAGAGGTGTCACATAGTGTGGGGTTAATAATCTCTGCATTGGCCAACACAGAATTCTTATCAGTGAAAACGATGAGTGTTGAAGGAGGGGTCTAAAGATAATCATGAAGCAAACCTTTCCCGCCTCCCCCGCTGTGGGGGAGCGGGAAAGCTACCTCCAGAGGTAGCTTGACAAATGTCCAATCACCAATGAGGTTACACCGATATAAGCTGAGACTGTTAAATTGATGTGCCTAATGTCAAACTGCCTCACTTTCTTCATGACATGTCTTTGACAATACATTTGTTGTTTTTTTGTTTTTTTGTATGTAAGAATAATGAATCCGTTCAGGGACTACATGTAGGATTTTACAGCACAAATCACTTTAAATTGCCAGTTTGTGGCAGGTTGTGGTTGAAGTAAAAAAATTTGAGCGATGGAAAAAATTGCGGCTGGTGGATTTTTTTGGTTTTCAACGCGGTGCGCCCCCTGGACGCTAAAGCATTATCGGGTTGTCATCGACATGAATACAGCATCCACAGATTATTGATTATTTCTCTATTGATTATTATTCTATTGCTATGCAACCTCTGGCCCTAGAATTTCCTTCGGGATTAATAAAGTTTTATCTTATCTTAAGTGCGTTTACTGCGTCCTTTCGGATTTTAACGTGTCAGAGATGCAGGACGCGCACATATTTACATCACTGCTGGAGTGTTTGCGGGCGCTCTCATGCTGCTCCCTGGAGGATTCAGCCCTGGGTGGCTGCCCATGTCGCCCATATCTAAATCCACCCCTACAGCCATTAAACAACTGCCAGTGGACCGACGTCACCAAATATTCAAGACTGCCACTTTCACCAGTGGGAGGAAAATGTTACATTGAACGCTCCTAGCAGTGACATGGGTGAGACAGGCAGCACAGATGAGGGCCACAGTACTAGCGGTGCTATGGGTGAGACAGGCAGCACAGATGAGGGCCACAGTACTAGCGGTGCTATGGGTGAGACAGGCAGCAGAGATGAGGGCCCCAGTACTAGCGGTGCTATGGGTGAGACAGGCAGCACAGATGAGGCCACAGTACTAGCGGGTGCTATGGGTGAGACAGGCAGCACAGATGAGGGCCACAGTACTAGCGGTTGCTATGGGTGAGACAGGCAAGCACAGATGAGGGCCACAGTACTAGCGGTGCTATGGGTGAGACAGGCAGCACAGATGAGGGCCACAGTACTAGCGGTGCTATGGGTGAGACAGGCAGCAGAGATGAGGGCCCCAGTACTAGCGGTGCTATGGGTGAGACAGGCAGCAGAGGGCCACAGTACTAGCGGTGCTATGGGTGAGACAGGCAGCACAGATGAGGGCCCCAGTACTAGCGGTGCTATGGGTGAGACAGGCAGCAGAGAGTTGTACTGTCTACTGTTAAGCCATACATTTTACATGCATCTTGTATCAGAAAAAAAAAAGAGCGAAAAGTGAGTGAATTAATTTGTTTATCTGCAGCGATGAACAAAAAAAGTCACAAGCTTGAGTTTGTGGAATGGGTTGTGTATATGGTCATTTTACCCATTTTGTGGTGCAGATAGATATTGTTGTTCATATCTTTTCAAATGCAATTTTTTGAAATGCCGTGAAGTGGCCAGCGCCAACCAAGTCGGGAAACACCACCAATCTGTTCAATCACCTAAGAAGGTACCACCCCAGCCAATACACTGAGAGCCAATTGTGACCTAATTTATTCTTATCTTTATGTACCATATCATTATATATTGCTGTCTCTTTCTGCAAATGTACTCTTTGTAAGTCGCTTTGGATGAAAGCATCTGCCAAATGCCCTAAATCTGTCGTACTTCATTGTTTACTTTTGTTAAAGCATGTTTGCACAGTAAAATGACTATTTACATTTTGCACTTTTTTTGTCTACCTCTAAAACATTCAGGATTTAAAAACCAGTTCTTTATTCATATTTATTTTATCTTAGAGTGGTACTGAAATGTGCAGGGCCTTTCTTTACTCTTTGTCTTGTTTGTACCTCTACAAACACTAGAGATGTGTGCTGCCCTGCCAAAGGAATGTCATAGTTAGTCACAGCTTTTAGTTTTATTTACATTATTTTAATAATTGACAAGGCAAGTGAGCTTGTATTGTTTTGTAAAGGCAGATACAGCAAGTTTGCACAGTTAAATGTTTACATTGACATTTTATTTTTTATTAATGAACTATGTTCTAAAGTTTAACCCTCTGGCTTCTTCGGGCTTCAGTCATTATAAGGATAGGCCCACTCTTCAAACTGGCAGCATTATCAAATTATATATTGTGATAAATATCGATGTCGATAAATATGAACGAAATATTGTGATCATATTTTTTTGCCGTATCGCCCAGCCCTACTGCACCTTTAATAATGTCTGTTTCACTACTACTACTATTACTACTACTACTACTACTAATAATAATAATAATAATGACAACCATAAAGCTGATTAATTTCCATTAATAGTGTACATTTTATAAATCATTAAAAACCATCACTTTATTTCCTTCCGGATGAATAAAGTTCTATCTTATCTTAAAGTTACTATAAGTACGAATCAGTGCATTCTGAGCTCCGTGGGTTGAGACAATAACAATCTAAACTAATGATAGTTCTAATCATAATTAAACCTTTAAAATCGGACGCGACTCAAATATAAGAGAACTCAGCCAAAAGCTGTTCTAGCAACAGAGAGAGTCGGGGAAGCTCTCATGTTTAACCCATCAACCTGATAGAACTAACATTAACCCATCAACCTGCTAGAACTAACATTAACCCATCAACCTGATAGAACTAACATTAACCCATCAACCTGATAGAACTAACATTAACCCATCAACCTGCTAGAACTAACATTAACCCATCAACCTGCTAGAACTAACATTAACCCATCAACCTGATAGAACTAACATTAACCCATCAACCTGTTAGAACTAACATTAACCCATCAACCTGATAGAACTAACATTAACCCATCAACCTGTTAGAACTAACATTAACCCATCAACCTGCTAGAACTAACATTAACCCATCAACCTGCTAGAACTAACATTAACCCATCAACCTGTTAGAACTAACATTAACCCATCAACCTGATAGAACTAACATTAACCCATCAACCTGCTAGAACTAACATTAACCCATCAACCTGTAGAACTAACATTAACCCATCAACCTGTTAGAACTAACATTAACCCATCAACCTGCTAGAACTAACATTAACCCATCAACCTGCTAGAACTAACATTAACCCATCAACCTGCTAGAACTAACATTAACCCATCAACCTGCTAGAACTAACATTAACCCATCAACCTGTTAGAACTAACATTAACCCATCAACCTGATAGAACTAACATTAGTTTAGATTGTTATTGTCAACCCACGGAGTGCGTGACTCACTACATTGAAAACCTAGTGTTCACATCACTGCTCCAGAAATACCATACATCAACATAAAACATATAACCTAATAATCCACCATTTAGTTAAAAGGTACTATAAGTAAGAATCAGTGCGTTCTGTGCTCCGTGGGTTGAGAACCCACGGAGCACAGAACGCACTGGTTCTTACTTACAGTACCTTTAACACGACGCCGCTCCTGAGTTACTCTTGGGAAGATGGACGCGCTTTAAACCAAATTAAAACAGTCAAAAATATTATTTGCATTACATAGGAGAACGACCACGTTTACACATGCCGCTAGATTGTGTCCTGGGCCCTGCCCGCAAAAAGTAAAAAACGTGAGCCAGTTTGCGGTCACGTCCGCACACAGAGCCGAGCGGCGAGGAGTCACCGAGGGTCGCCTTACCCAACACGTGGTCCTTGTTGTGAAAACAACGTGTCGGCGCCGACTTACCCAACGAGGCCGCGTTTCCAGATCTCCTGAATTATTGTAAGTAAAGCGACGGTGGGTGCCGGCGAAGACGTGCGATGCCCTTGAGTTTGGGTATTAGCTTTTTTTTCCTTTTCTTTTTAAGGGTCGGTGGGAGGGTGGGAGGGGGGGAGGGGGGGTGGGGGTCTTTGTGCCGTCGACACACGCGTCACGCCGGACCACTGAACAGAATGTTGAGCCGAGCGTTTTTCAACATCGCGCTTTCATTGGCTGCAGCCGGGGGTGGAACGCTGGGCCCTTTCGGTCAATCAGAAACGCGGGATCGGGGGGGGGATCGCGATCCATGAGCTTTAATGGTGGGTGGGGAGGCAGGACCGCACGCACGCACACGCACACACTAGAGCCTGACACGGGAGTGGATTTTCACTCCCGTCCCATCCCACTCCCACAAAAAAAAACTCCTGTCCTGCCCAAATCCCATGAAAAAGTAACAAAAAAATCCTGTCCTGCCCAAATCCCGGAAAGATTAGTATGACTCCCACTCCTGTTTCATTCCCGTTTTCTTTTTTAGGGGGTGAGGGAAGGGGTAATAGTTTTTAAGCAAAGCAGTGATTTTGATTTGATGATGGCTTCTGGCCATCCTTTTCTTAGATTACTTTGTGTTTTTCTGCAGTTTTTCATTTTTGTGCCGTGCATCGCTACGTAATACCAGCCGTCAGTGCTGCCTTCAAGGCAGGCCCGAGGTTGGGGGGGGGGGGGGGGCTCCGTTACTTCGCTTCGATACACCACTTCGTCAGGGTCACCGGTGAAGGCTTCAAAACAAATTAACATTAGAAATATATATTTTTGTATAAAAATCAATAACTTAACCCTCATACCAGTCATAAAAAAAAAATATTCCATTAAAATTCCCATACACATAACATGATTCCCGCTCCTGCCCGCTCCTGTTTTTGGCACTCCTGGTCTTGCCCAATCCTGTGATGAATAGTGAGATTGACTCACATATCACGTGACCCGCGGGAAATACCGAACAATGTCAGCCTCTAGCACACACACACACACACGCACGCACAGTGAGGCGCTCAACACGAGAAACAGACTAACATCCATCAACAAAAATGTGGATTATAAATTATGTGCACGTACAAATGGGCTGAAATGCTGGGACATTATACATCAGATGCCCAGTGGTGAATGTCTGTGAACAGCAATTAAACAGCCAACCCAAATAAATAAAGTAATTATGTTCTCATCGCAAAACTCCTTAACAATCAGACTAACAGACACTTTCAATTGCAATGAAAGACCGTCACTTCAACATGAGCAACGTTTCTGGATAAACTAAACTAACGGAGTGAGTGGAAAAGTACTGGCCAGTGACCGGTCATCGACTGTTGACCAATATTGTTCTTCTGGATGCTGTTGATTCATGCTGACTCAACCCCCAATAACTCACTTGGAGTGGAAAACACACGGTGCACCCTTACACAACAAGTGCCTTATCAATCAGTGTATCATTCAATTATTCCATTTCAATATGAAAAGGTATGGTTAGTGACTTGGTGGAGAAGTGCAGCCATCCTGTCGTTTACGAGAATATGCTGTGTAGTCATTTTGGAAAACATGTTTCATATTTGTCGTTAACGTGAATAATGACATTGAAAATGCGTTACTTTTGAGTAAAGCAATGGTTGCTGATAATGGTAAAGTAATTATTTCGCATTAATTATATAACAGTGGGAAAAATACACTTGTTTCAACTAATCAATAAATCAAACGCAGTAAAGAGTAACAAATTGTTTTTATTGCAAAAAAAAAAGTAAACGACACAAGCTGGTCCTTAAAAAAAGAAAACAAATCACAAAACATTTTCAACGTTTAATAAACCTCCCGGGTTGGGGGCGGGGCTAGGCTGGAGGGGGCGCAGTTAGAATCTCCCAGAACGTTCCCTGTCTCTGGAGCGTCGGCGGTCGCGGTCACGTCCGCCATCGCGCCCGCCGTCGCGCCCACCACCACCACCACCACCGCCACCACCGCCGCCACCACCACCACCACCACCACCACGGCCGCGTTCCTTGGAACGGGAACGGCGCTCACGGGAACGTGAGCGGTGCCTTTTAGGGAGCAGGAGAAGAGCACAGGTCACAGGTCTAGCACTGAACACAAGAACACTTCTGTACCATCTAGGTCTATATATTCATTCAGTATGTACAGTCAGACTAGAGGAGCACATGGCTTTGTCATGTCGTCATTTGGATAGCTAGCATATCCTACCAAATGCTGCAAATACACTTATCTGTTGCTGTCGTGGTAGGTAATTTGGTCTACCAGTTGCAAAGGAAAGGGTGCCATAGTGGTACCCAACCCTAGCCGCAACACACTGATGTAATACAGCTATACACTAGCTATACTAGTGTTATGTAATACAACTATACACTAGCAACACTAGTCTTGTGTAATACATAAATACTTCCTGCCAGATCAGAACTTGTTACCGTTTCCTGCGGCGTCCATACAGCTCCCTCCTCAGCTCTCTGGAGATGGGCTTCAGGTGCATGAAGTTACAGAAGCCCCCCCGCGTACACTCCCTGCAACAAGGACAACCGGACAGGTGAGACAGGTGGGTAATGTAAGCAATGTAGTCAACCAAAGTATAGTCCGTAGCATTATATACTATTGGCGAGATTCGCAGTGAGACTGAGCTGTTATCCCTATGGTAACGGCCCACGCTTACTTTGTGATACTTTTCTAGTTTGTTTACCATTTACTACCACTGCTTCCTATACATTGATTTATTTCAATATTTTGGCTAATTACAAAGTACCCGTCCACTTCCTAAAATAGAATTTAAAAAGATAAGTCACGTTTTTAAATGTCCCCAATGGATAAAACATTAAAATCGCTGTTTAGAAGTGTATCCTGCTGGCTCTACAATCAGATTGCTGACTGACAAGCTGTCCAATTAAATCACAATTATCATGACACAAAATGTCATTATCGTTCCAAACCTACAGGTGGGAGGGTGAGAAAGGTGGGAGGGTGAGACAGGAGGTGTACATACCCCATCTCATACTGGCGACAGCAGGCCTCCCTGAAGTCGGTGACGGGGGAGAGCTCGGCATGGACGGCCTGGGCGTTGAACCAGCGGTTATTCAGATCCATCACAGCCTTCTCTGCATCCTCCTCACGACGAAACTACAGAACATGTAATACAACATGTTATAGGCTTAATACAGACACGTTATATAGTTAATAGACAGGCAGAATGTTATATGCTTAATATTAGACCCACAGCATGTTATACACTTAAACGGTAAATGGATTGGATTTTATATATAATGCTTTTATCCAAAGTGCTTTACAGTTGCCTCACATTCACCCATTCATACACCGACGGCGGTGTCAACCATGCAAGGTAACAACCAAGGCGTCAGGAGCAGTTAGGGTTAGGTGGCATCTTGCTCAGGGACACCTCGACATTTAGCAAGGAGGAGACCGGGGATGGAACCAGACAACCGCTCTTACCTCCTGAGCTACTGCCACTTAATATGGAAGTACAGCAGTTATACAATTAATAGACACAGCAGTTATAAAACATGTTTTACAGTCTGATAGACACACACCATGTTATTATAGTATCGATGTACATTTTTCTGACGCTCATTAACCGTTTATTAAACATTAACCGTTAAGATTAAAATGTACCATTTAAAATAGACGAGTGTCTGTGACCCATTCAAAAAAATAACGGACTTTATTTTGTGCAGCATAAATAACAGAACATGAGGAAAACACACATGCCGAGTGCGCTGTGTAGCCTAGAACCGGCATAGGCTCTTGCATGTAAGAAAATATTTTCTAACTTTTTAAAATAAATAGCAAAGAGATTAAGAAAACACACATTGAAATTCAAAGTGTGTAGCTTTGCGTTGCAATGTCGTGGACATTTTCACAGTGGTGGCTGTTCTTCTGAGAACAACGCAGTTATACGTGATCGTAGTAAAAAAGACAAGAAAATTCCGTCTGAATTGGAGCGGCCGAGACCAGTGCTGCAGAATAGCGTTATTAAATCAACTGATCGATTTTTCCATTTCACTTACATGGTTCAATACGTTAAAACAAAGTTTTGGATTGCTGCATGGCCGTCAGTCCAACTCAGTTACGGCAGAGCTTCAATGTGGTCTAAAAGTTTCCGAAGACATGCGGCTTACCTTATGAGGACAAGTACTAGGTTTGTGAGTTATGATGCAGAGGACTTGTGCTTTCACCGCTACTTGTTCTATTCATGTTTAGTAAATTGCCATCGCAATATAGATAGAGCTTTTTGGCAGGTTGTCTCGTTTAAATATTGAAATAGCTGCTAAATACGGTCATTATTTAAACCCCAATTTATTAAAACCATAATCCCCCACGAGCCACAAACTCTTATTTGTACAGCTCCAACTGACCAGTAGGAGCGCTACCATGGAAAACAAAATCCTTGGATATATAAATAAATATTACTTACAACCAGTTAGTTTAAAGTTTGTCTCTAGGTGCGCTTCCATCCACTGTTTTAATGGACATTTTCAATTAGCGAATGAAAAAACCTGAGTGGAAAGTGACGTCACCATTCTTTGTTGATTGTTTGCCAACGCGGTTTTTGCTGATGCAAAACATTTTTGTGGAGCCCTGGTATGACTTGATGTCACAGAATCGCAGTTTGAAATCAAATGTTTATAATAATTTTAATTTTTTTAATAGTTTGTGCATCAAGCTGTATCAAACAGTGTTTAAAACAGTGTGTATTAAAGACTGACCTTGACATAGACATTGCCCACCAGGTGGTCTCCAAGGTTGTCACACACATTCATCTCCTCCACCTCCCCATACTTCTCCTCCATCTCAGCAAACACTTCCTAGAGAGAGAGACAGAGCCAGAGATATGCAGAATGAGTTGCAGTCTAGCCCTTTATACATTATTAATATGAAATGGCATTCATGGCAGAAGTTACTGACCTCGAAGAACTGGTCGTAGTGCTCCTGCATCTCCACATCACTGACTGCACCTGGGGGCGTGGAGAGAGGTGCGGATGGTGACGACAACAAAAACAATTGCTGCTAAAATCCTAACTATGATTCCATCGAGCGCAAAAGTGCGACGTCATGTAAGAGACGTGTTTTTGGTCCGCCATCTGACCTCTTCATACCCCACCAAACAGAAGCGTGAACAGAAGTGGAGCGTCTTTTTTCCCCTCGCTTTTTTGTGTGCTTTTACAATGAGTATCCTGGTTTTTGTCTGTTTTAATTCCGTTTATTATTATTACAACAGACGTTCATACATGACATGCATGAACGTCTGTTTGTTGTGTTTTAGTTGTTAGTACAATCATAATACAATTACCCTCATTATTATATCTCATTTATAATAACAAATACAGTGCCTGTTAACAGGCTGAATACCTTTATTGTCGTTATTTCCAAGTTAGTTGTGCTGTTGTCAACAGGTTAGTGGGAAGGTTATGAATATTCATGAGGAAAGCGCTCCCTGATTAGCCCGTTGAGCTGACGTTAGACATCCCAGAAACGTGTCCGTCAAAAATAGACTTGCCACGTATTTGAAGTGAAGCAGAGCATAGTGACGCTGCTGAAACGCGACGCGTCGCAGCTGGTGGAATAGCAAACATTGACTAGAGTGCTGGCGATCAGCTCCATCGATGCGTCGCTGATGGAATGCAGACCGGAGGAATCAAGGGGTAAGAGTTCTAAGAGTTCTCCCAACGTTAGCTACTCCCTGTGTCCTCTGGACAGCACCGATGGAGAGCACCAATGTTTGTCCAACATTTTGTGCAGGAAATACCACAACTCTTCATGACTTTCCAGGTTGAAACGTTTGTTGAACTTTACACATACACTACATTTACCAAGTACCAGTAACTAGGGCTCAACAATGTGGTCAAAATAGAACTCGTATTGCACTTATTTTGACACATATAACGATAAGATAAATCCATGTTAAAAATGACTCATTTTTGTAGACTTGGAATACTCGCAGAAAAAACAGAACTACAGCAGGGAGAAAGTAGAGGTAGACTTACAGTGCAAGCCATCGGCCGACTGGGCAGAGTTCTGAGGGTTACGGTAAATGTTCAACAGGGCAATGGTCTGAAATACAAAAAGGCACACGTTAGCCACACACCCATCAGGCAGAGGACCGGGGAGGAGCAGCCGGCTGGCTGCGCACAATAACGTTCATAGGTGAGGTTAGGATGTCTGAATCGTCATCAGTGGAGGACCTTATAGCAAGAGCTTCCACTGAGGTTCTCTGAGCCAACTACAGATGCATCTAATAGTTACACCTCGAGCTGAATTAACACTTGTGAATAACCCACGTTCGCCAAGGTCAACGTCATGACTCAAGAGAAACAATAGATATCTTTGCAGAGCTGCTTGCATTTACACTGCCACATTGTGCTAGCTTGTACACAAGGGGGCAGTGTCAGCGGCATCAGCCAAAAATGTATGTCATGGTAAAGGGGCCGTGTAAAGTTTTACAATCAAGGTGCTTTGTCTGGTTTTCGAACCCTTGGAGTGTTGCCTCTGATAGTGCGGTTTGTATGGGTGTTGTGAACGAAATGGTAAAATCATATTGCAATTATTTTGACAGATATTACGATTGTGATACGAGTCACTATTTGTGGGAATTATCATTTTGGCATCACAATTAAAATGTTCACCGACAAAACTATCATGTGACAATTGTTGGGTTCTATACCGAAAAACGTCCAGGGCATCTCTGCAGCACTACAGTACTTATACACTCATATAATGGTGTTATACATTTACATGTACACATTTTACACCACGTATCAAAACTTGATTCGACTTTGATTGCACATCCCACGATTTGGATACTGCCCTAGGCCATATGGCGATTTAGATAAGATTTTGATTAATTGCTCAGACCTAATGTGAACACACATCCAAACACATCTCTGGCACAGATCAAACAAACACTGGTGTTGGTCCCCCATTTTCAACTTAGTCTAACACCAGACTAATACCACACTAGGGCTGGGCGATAGACTTAAAGCTATATCACAATATTTCATGGTATTTATCAACTATTCGACCGGAAGTGGGTGTGGTTTACACTGGAAGTCAGATTATATTGGTTTGGCAATGCAATTGTCGTCCCCTCAAAGCATCAAATATACATTTTAACAGTATTACATTAATTTTTTCATTGTGCCTCCTCAGAAATGCTGTTACCCAATGAGGAGGGGGGGCCCGGTGCAACCGCACTGGGGCCCTTCCGGCTGTACTTCCGGTCCTGACGCGAATGGTTAGAAACATACGCGGAGCAAGGATTGTCTGTATGTTCTACACGGGTTGGACTCCCCGACAGGTCCACATATTTAACACGCTAAATATCGTGCGACGCATCGGCGAGCCTCTCAATCACATCATAAGCAGTGTGTGTGTGAGTGTGAGAGGAGGAGAGAGCGCGGGCCGCCACAAATAAATAAATGTATGGGAAACACTGTTGAGGAATAAAACTCCACTGTAGACAGTGGTGTTGGTAACCTACCATGACACTCCTCATACATCATCATACTCCTCGCCTAAGTTTGGAATTCTGCCTTCCACCATGCTTGTTCATTACCGTGGTATGACATAACATTCTTATCGTGGGGAGGACATATTGTGATAAACTATGATACGGCACAACCCTGTACCACACTCACAATTTAAGTCCCACACAATGTCTACAGTATGAAGTATGTTTATGTAGAATTGTGAGTGACAGTACCTGGCTGAAGGTGGGCTTGTTGTGAAGTCTAGAGCAGCGGTCCCCATGTCTGCAGGCTCCGATCTTAAAGTAGAACGAACAATTCACCCTGGAAGGAAACATTGCATGGAGAAGACCAGTTCATCTCCAGATTTATAACTACATTACCCTGCATTTAACCATGATAGTTGGAAACATTAGATTAAACAGATCCTTTATTCATTCACAGTTGGAGCAGCAGCACATATTATAGTAGCTAAAGTGGTTGGGAAACGACAGGCAATAATATAGTAGGAATTAAGTAAGTAAAAAAATTAAAATAAATAATAAGAAATCACATTTGATTTTTATTCTGTTTATTTCTCGATTGTTTTATTGTACTGTAACGCTATGCAACCTGAAACAAGAATTTCCTTCGGTATTAATAAAGCTATATCTTATCTTAAAATAAGTACAATTAAATAATACAGTCTCAATTACACGTGATTAATATGGTTATTATGACCGTTTTATAGTAAAAGGTTAATCTGACTAAACCTAAAAACACATTTCAAAGCATGTGCAATTTAACAATTTATCTTAATGTATTTCTTTGTTATCTTTTACTCCCTGGCGTCGGTATTTGTAAGTGTATGTTTGTATATATATATATATATATATATATATGTGCTCATGATATTAAACACGGAGGGGTGTGTTCTGCTGCCCCCTGGCGGCGGGGAGCACAACCCGCAACGCTTGACGTAGTTAGCGACGAAGCTAAACGCGGCTTGAGCTTCTTCGCCTCTCCGGGTCTCGACGCGCGTCGAGTGAGACACGGACGCCGACTAAACGCCACACTGAAGTCGACCAGTTTAACCAATTTAACAAATTCAACCAGTGAGCGTAGAGCAGAATCACCGCTCCGCGCGTTTCATTCAACGCGTGAGCCAGCGCCAGCAGCGTCGGCGCGGCTGCGCGGGGAACAAACGAGCGTCGAACCGCGATGTCGTGCGTTTTTTTTTTTATTCGGGACGGAGCGTCCGCCACACGGATGCCGTGAAGCGCGCCTCGGGCCAACGCAAACGTGAACATAAACGACTAAAATCCAACTTACTTGTCTTTCTCTGTCCCGAAAATGGACGCCAGGTATTCCGCCATTTTCCTCTCGCTGGGGGCGGGGCGCGACGTTACGTCACATGAACGCGACAAACGTTGCGCGCGCGCGCGGTTGTTATTGTTATAATTTTAAATTATAATTTTTAAATATATCATTGCATAATATATATATATATATGCACACATTGGTTTTTAAAATGACCCGAATGGATATTCGAATACCTAAATACATTTCTCACAACATAAAATGGACACCGCATACATTTCCAGTGCGTGTGTGTCTGGTGTCCACACGGTGGCGCAGTAACGCTACTTTACAGCGCTCCAGTGTGAGAGATGTGTGTGTGTGTGTGTGTGTGTGTGTGTGTGTGTGTGTGTGTGTGTGTGTGTGTGTGTGTGTGTGTGTGTGTGTCCTATAAGGTCTGATATAGGACTGCTGGATCACAAGTTCTGCTGTAACATAGTAGGACTGCTGGATCAGAAGTTCTGCTATAACATAGTAGGACTGCTGGATCAGAAGTTCTGCTATAACATAGTAGGACTGCTGGATCAGAAGTTCTGCTATAACATAGTAGGACTGCTGGATCAGAAGTTCTGCTGTAACATAGTAGGACTGCTGGATCAGAAGTTCTGCTAACATAGTAGGACTGCTGGATCAGAAGTTCTGCTGTAACATAGTAGGACTGCTGGATCAGAAGTTCTGATATAACATAGTAGGACTGCTGGGTCCCAGATTAGTTTAGCTGAGACTAGATGCAACAACACGTGAGATAGATATGATTAGATATTAAAAAAAAAAAACAGCTGGAATCAGATAATAACATAAATCACATTATGTAATGTATGTTGAATAAATAACAATAAACCCTGATGGTGTTGCGTCTACTGTGAATTTCATCTGTGCACCATTTCACAGTTTCACATATTGAATCATTCATTACAAGAGGAACTGCAAAAGCAATACACATACAAAATGGAAGACCAAAGGAAGAATAGAATGAAACTGAAATAAATAAACTGAACTGAATTAAATCGAACTGGATACAAATCAACAGAATTCAACTGAAATAATTCAACAAAGCTGAACTCAACAGAACTGAATGAAACCAAGCTGATTTTACCAAATGGAATTAAACCGAGCTCAATTAAACCGAGCTGAATTCAACCAAGCTGAATTACACTGAATTCAACGAGCTGAATTCAACCGAGCTGAATTCAACCAAGCTGAATTCAACCAAGCTGAATTGCACTGAACAGGATCCAACTGAAGAACAGGAGTGTGCTGAGTGTTGTCATACCGCTGGCGGTGAGGCTGAGAAGGAGCAGGGAGAGGAGCTGTGTGCAGGGCCTCATGGTGGCTCCTGACATGCAGATCATCTCCTGAGACGCACACATCATCGCTCGCTTCACACAGAGTGAAGACTGAGAAAGACCACTTCTGCTTCCTCATACTCTCTGCTTGTCTCTCTGTGTGTCTGTCTCCATTCCAACTGCTTCCCCCTTTCTACACTTTAGTGTGTGTGTGTGTGTGTGTGTGTGTGTGTGTGTGTGTGTGTGTGTATGCGTATGTCACCGAGTCACTAGTTTAATGTTCATTGTTATAGCTCTGCCTCAATATGGAAAGACCCCCTGTCTCTCTCTGTCTTTTGTGTGTAACTCAGCCACAGTAGTTTCCATTGTGGTATTGCTTTTGCAGTTCCTCTTGTAATGAATGATTCAATATGTTGAAACTGAAATGGTGCACAGATGAAATTCACAGTAGATGCAACACCATCAGGGTTTATTGTTATTTATTCAACATATATTACATACTGTGATTTATGTTATTATCTGATTCCAGCTGTTTTTTTTTTTAAATATCTAATAGCTATCTCATGTGTTGTTGAATCTAGTCTCAGCTAAACTAATCTGGGGACCCAGCAGTCCTACTATGTTATATCAGAACTACTGATCCAGCAGTCCTAACTATGTTACAGCAGAACTTCTGATCCAGTAGTCTTTACTATGTTATATCAGATCTACTGATCAGCAGTCCTACTATGTTACAGCAGAACTTCTGATCCAGTAGTCTTACTATGTTATATCAGAACTACTGATCCAGCAGTCCTACTATGTTATATCAGAACTACTGATCCAGTAGTCTTACTATGTTATATCAGAACTACTGATCCAGCAGTCCCACTATGTTACAGCAGAACTTGATCCTGCTGTCCTACATTATAGCAGAACTCCTGATCCACCAGTTCTACTGTGTTATAGCAGAACTTCTAATCCAGCAGTCCTACTGTGTTATAGCTGAGCATCTAGGAGGAGACGGCACAGAGACTGGGCTGGAAACCAGAAAGAGAGGAATACCTTGTTTACTGGCTCATTATGAGAATTCTACCTAAGATAAACTCATTTGCAACATGATTGATCAAAACAAATATAAAGCTGAGAAATTCCCCATTCACCCTCACGGTGAATGGGGCTCATCTGCCATCAGACTTTAGATTCATATCTAAGGTCATGGCAGACAGATGGCAGACAAGCTTGAATCTGTGTGAATGATTTGTGAAACTACACCTGAATAAAATTAATCTAATGGCGAATCTGATCGGTTTCTCCATGCAGGTGTGTGTGGAGAGTATTGTTCGGAAGAGATTACGGTGCGCCGCAACAAGGTCTTCCTCGTTCAGTGGGGACACCGACTGGAGGTCGAGTGTCCAGTCACTTTCTGTCCGAATAAAATGCCAGCTGTCTTCTGGACCAAAAATGCAAGAGAGTCTGACAAAGCCAACACCACGCAGTCTGACAAAGCCAACACCACGCCTACATTTGAGACCAGATGGGCCAACCTGACGGAGACCACAGGCGTGTACTGCCTGGTCTTCAGTCACTTGCTCCTCAATGATTCTGGGGTCTACACATGTGAAACCAACACCACTAGAGGCAATTTCATCAACATCACTGTTCAAGGTGAGGACAGGTTTCAGACCACTGTTCACACACACACACACACACACACACACACACACACACACACACACACACACACACACACACACACACACACACACACACACCTTTCCGAAGGGACTTGGTTGAGAACCATCGTGGAGTATTGATTCATAGAAGTGCTGTGAGACAAGTTAGATGTGTCTGGTGATGGTGAAATGAGAAAGAAACATCTTTATTTGGAGATTATCTTTTATATTTGGTCTTGTTTTTGCAGAAAGCGCCATGGTGACAACAGTGATTTGTAAGTACATTACACTACTTTACTATAGTATTTACTGCAGTACATTTACTACGGTACAAAGTCAAAGTCAAAGTGTTTTATTGTCACATGGTCATCATAACACAGGGCCATTCTGAACAGTGACACTCTTGTGACATGGCAGGCGACAGTACGTAGGAAGTATATATATATATACACATATAACATATATACTGAGAATGGCACAATATACATAATACTAATAAGGATAACACAATATACATAAAGAGAAACAATGTAGGAATGGGGAATATAGCCTATGAATCCAGAAGTATTGAATATTATAAATGTACAAGTAAGTAAAGGCAGATGCACAAGTGAGGGCAGTAGGAGCAGAAATATACATAAGATCAAGAATCAGAAGCATATGTATCCGGAGTATTTAAATATAGCACAGGGAATATGGCATATGTATCCAGAAGTAATTGAATAGTGAAATAAAATAATATATATAATATATGTTCATGTACATGTACCTTTGCTACCTTGCACGGTTGACTCTGATCACTTTACTCAGTGTAAAGTGATCAATATGATCAATGGGATTGATGTTGCTGGTTGAGAAGCCTGATGGCCTGTGGGAAAAAAACTGTTTTTGAGTCTGGTAGTCGGTGCCTGGATGCTCCGGTAACATCTACCAGACGGCAGCAGCAGTCCATGATTGGCTGTAGTCCTCAATGTTTTCTATGCTTTCCTAAGGCATTGTGTGTGGTAGATGATTTGCACGGCTGGGAGATACAGGAACATTTACTGTAATACAATATATTTTACTACAGTACAATAACATTTAAAAGGTATTACAGTACAATAACATTGATTGCAGGACAGTAACATTTTAAATGTATTACAGTACAATAACATTGTACTGTAAGACGGGGTCCTGGGTGTGCGGATACCTGGCATCGCCAACTGGTTCTAGGGACAGAGGCCTTCAGAGGTCGCTGAAGTAGTCAAAAAGCTCTTCAGTGTCCAGAGCCTGTCCAGAGCCTTCAGCCCTGAGATGCTGAAGGCTCTGGACATTGTTGTGCTGTCTTGGCTGACATGCCTATTTTGTGTCCGTGGAGGTTGAGGACAGTACCTGTGGAGTGGCAGACCAGGGTGGTGGTCCCCATTTTCAAATAAGGGGACCAGAGTGTATGCTCCAATTATCATGGAATCACACTGCTCAGCCTCCCCGGCAAAGTTTATTCCAGTGTGCTGGAAAGGAGGCTCCGGCCGATGGGGGGGATACTGCAGGAGTATGGGGTACCGGGGCCGTTGGTACAAGCCATTTGGTCCTTGTACAATCAAAGTGAGAGCTGTGTCTGTATTCATTCATTCATGAACAGAATCTCAAGGCACAGCTGAGGTGAGAAGTGTGTTCAGTTTGGGGACCTCAGAATTGCATCTCTGCTCTTTGCAGATGATGTGGTTCTGTTGGCTACATCAGACCGTGACCTCCAGCATGCACTTGGGCGGTTTACAGCTGAGTGTGAAACAGTTGGGATGAGAGTCAGCACCTCCAAGTCTGAGGCCATTTTTCTCTGCCAGAAAACGGTGGAGTGCTCCCTCCAGGTTGGGAGTGAGTTGCTACCTCAATTTACCAGTCTATCTACGTTCCAACCCTCAGCTATGGTCACAAGCTTTGGGTAGTGACCGAAAGAACGAGATCCTGGATACAAACGGCCAAAATTAGTTTCCTCTGCAGGGTAGCTGGGCTCAGCCTTAGAAATAGGGCGAGGAGCTCAGACATCCGGAGGGAGCTCGGAGTAGAGCCGTTGCGCCTCCACATCGAAAGGAGGCGAAGGAAGTCTGGGGGACCCTGCTTAGCCTGCTGCCACTGCGACCCACACCCGGATAAGTGGAAGAAAATGGAAAGAAGGATGGACAATAACATTCATAATATATTACAGTACATAACATGTATTACAGTACAATAAAATTGGTTACAGTGCAATCACATTCTACAGTATAATTACATCTACATTTACATTACATTTACATTTAGGGCATTTGGCAGACGCTTTTATCCAAAGCGACTTACAAAGAGTACATTTGTTGAAGGAGAGGCAGCAATATATCAATCTACTACAGGACAATAACATTTGCACTGCAGTGTTTGTATGATTATTATTCTCTTCAGTACAATAGCAGCACAGTATGGTTTTTTTTTCAGATACACGTGCAGAGCCTTCCAGTCTGGACATGCTGCGAATCGTTGTGTGTGTTGTTGTGGTGATCATGATCATGGTCATTTTATCAGTTCTGTCCATACAGCGGTGCCCAGGTGAGGCTAAGTCACCCCCACACTATAATATGTTGACATCAGATTCAACTTTATCCTGATGATATTCTCTTCTTTAAGCAGGAAGCTGCAGAACAACCCCAGAATATGAGGTAAGCAGATATCTTCTGTCACAATGTGATGAAGGACATAATGTCACTGTGATTAAGGAGAGAATGTAACTGTGACAAAGGACAGACTGTGATAAAGGACAGACTGTCACTGTGATAAAGGACAGACTGTAACTTTGATAAAGGACAGACTGTGATAAAGGACAGACTGTAACTGTGATAAAGGACAGACTGTGATAAAGGACAGACTGTCGCTGTGATAAAGGACAGACTGTAACTGTGATAAAGGACAGACTGAGATAAAGGGCAGACTGTAACTGTGATAAAGGACAGACTGTGATAAAGGACAGACTGTAACTGTGATAAAGGACAGACTGTGATAAAGGACAGACTGTCACTGTGATAAAGGACAGACTGTCACTGTGATAAAGGACAGACTGTAACTGTGATAAAGGACAGACTGTAACTGTGATAAAGGACAGACTGTGATAAAGGACAGACTGTCACTGTGATAAAGGACAGACTGTCACTGTGATAAAGGACAGACTGTAACTGTGATAAAGGACAGACTGTGATAAAGGGCAGACTGTAGCTGTGATAAAAGACAGAAGCTGTGATAAAGGACAGACTGTGTTGAAGGACAGAATGTCACTGTGATAAAGGACAGACGATTAACTGTGATAAAGGACAGACTGTAGTTGTGAAAATGACTCCAACTGTGATAAAGGACAGACTGTGACTCTGATAAAGAACAGACTGTAGCTATGATAAAGGACAGACTGTAGCTGTGATAAAGGACAGACTGTTATGTGATTGTTGACAGCACACAGCGATGCCAGATGACTCATCATCAGCACGCTCTAACCCTGGACAAGCCCCACCCAGTTACATGCCCCTCAGCAGCTTACCCGCCCCTCAGCAGCTTACCCGCCCAGCACACCAGCCAGAAAACCGTCCACAAGCCAACTAGATGTCTCAGAATGGCCGTCTCTTTAGCAACAGACAGGAGGCAATGGAAGAGGAGGAGGATGAAGAGGAGCCGTCTGTGTGTTATGTGACCCAGAATCCACGGGTTGCTGCCCGTCGCTCCTGAGATCCACGACGGACATGAGCAGGCCACACAGTACGCAGCCATCCATGTACCGTAACACTGGAGTCAGCAAGTAAAGTGTTTAGAGTAGGGGTCGACCGATATTCATCATTATTTTGTATGATCTGTTAAAAAAATTAAAGTCACGTCCGTTGTGAATGAAATTCTGTTGCCTTTTTGCCCTTCTGTAACTACACCAAGTAACCACAGGCCACTCTTCGTACTGATGTCTTTGTCAATTTATTTTCTTTCTCTCTCATAAGACACGTAGGAGCTCCCTGCACTTTATTTTTCAAGATGTAATGTTGAAATGCTCTCAGCATTTAATTAAACATTAAAGGCATTTAAAGGATGTTTTGTGTTGGAGTTTGTGTTACTGTGAATAATTTTGGAGAAGACAACGCAGCACCCAGCGTCTAATCTATTACATGTGAAAAGAATGCAGTCATCCTTTTCATGTTTTCATGTGTGTGTGTGTGTGGACGTTTCCTGTACAACCGAAACCCACATCCTGTGGAAGGACTTAGCCACTTCTCACGGTATATTTCCTCAAGTGTACCTTAATGATTTTATATCAGCTTGTTTGCTGCCAAATTACGATTACTTCCTGTCAGAAAATTACAAATATCATTTTGTTTTAGTTTGCATCTTTTATTTTCATTGAACAGACATCATAGTTGTACATTATACTGTATATACGCAATTACTTTTCAACATCACCTTGTTCTTCGGTTCACAAATGCACTGTAAGTTTGGTTTCTTTCAATGAATTTAATCATATTGTTTTGTTTATAGCTATGGGTTAAGAGATTGGGACATGTGTTTATACATATTGTTATGCGCAGTTTCGAGTGGTCATCTACTGTGGCTGGAGTTCGGGTTCTGGTTCAGGTTCAGGTTCTGGATTGTCTGCAGTAAAGCAGCGAGCTCGGGAATCAATGTGACACAAGGCAGCATCACCCGGAATGATTCAAAGTTTATTAAGATACATAGAGCATACGGTATATACATTTTGGGATGGGAAGAACAGAGGAGCATTTACATGTAGACACAACAAATCATCTTGGGAAGCAGACGTGGAGACGCACCCCCTCCACCTCTCAGACGGCCATTCAGGGAGCAGGGACAACAAGGCATTACATGGAGACCCTTCCGTCCCCACCCCCCAGACAGCCAATCCAGAGAGGCCAGGACAGCCAGGCCCCACGTGGATATGTAAACAGGACCGAAGACAGTTAACTTGTGAAGCAGGGATACCACGGCCTCACATGACCCACATAGAGATGCACCCGTCCCTATCCCCCAGACCACCAGCCCAGGAAGCAGGGACAGCAAGGTCTCACGTTGAGACGCTCCCGTTCCCACCTGCCAGACAGCCAATCCAGACAAAAGAGGCAACACGTTCCCACGTTCGACAACAACAACACTTGACAACAACACCAGCGAGTGCATCTCAGAGGCCTCCCAGGGCCAACAGATAAGAGTGAAGCTAACTAGTCAAGTAGCCAAACAGCTAACTAGTCACGTAGGCCAAACAGGCTTAACTAGTCAAGTAGGCCAAACAGCTAACTAGTCACGTAGGCCAAACAGCTAACTAGTCACGTAGGCCAAACAGCTGACTAGTCAAGTAGGCCAAACAGCTAACTAGTCACGTAGGCCAAACAGCTGACTAGTCACGTAGGCCAAACAGCTGACTAGTCAAGTAGGCCAAACAGCTAACTAGTCACGTAGGCCAAACGGCAGAGTGGAAAGTTAATGGCCCACAAGATTAATACATCCACAACTCCAAACACATATATAATTGCACTTGCTTAATATTAATAATCGACTTATCTGTGGATAGGTGGACATATGTGACTCACCTGTGAAAGACGATGACTAAGTGGACCATTGGTGTAGATTAACGACAGTATAAATTGTCGTTGGGCAATTTATACACATGTGGAGTTTGTTGGTTGTGGTGGCAGGCTATGCGAAAATACATATGAAACTCTTACAACTCGTGCAGCTTAGTGGTTATTTGTAAGAGCTAAAACCATTTTTTGTGTGATTATGAATAATGTGAAGAAATCAACCAGAAAGATGAATCCATCCAACCGTCATAATCCATTTCATGAAATTGCCTCCCGGGCCGGATTGGATCAGCCGGTGGGACGCACCTGGCCCCCGGGCCGCATGTTTGACACCCCTGCTATAGAAGCAAGCAATGCTGAGAGTGTTGAGAACACTGTTGCTTTAAAGAAAACAAATAACTATTCACAATAAAAATTTGGAGTCAAAGTTATTAACTGCTTTTTTATTACGACCCCATGGCAAGATTATCTCACTGCGTCCAATGCAGTGGCCACAATGGTGCCGTGATTAGCTGGAAACATAACAATCTCTTACCTCGTACCTAAACGCAACCATCTTTAACCTAATACCTAAGCTAACCATCTCTAACCTAGTACCTAACCTTAACCATCTGTAACCTTATACCTAAACTAACATCTCTAACCTACTATCTAAACTTAACCATCTCTGACCTAATACTAAACTAACAAGACGTCGTTAGCTACGAAGCTAAATGTGGCTTGAGCTTCTTCGCTTCTTCGGGTCTCGGTACGCGTCGAGTTGAGCCACGGACGCCAATTAAACATCAAATTCAAGATTAACGATGCGCTACACGCACGTCGACAGACCAATTTAACCAGTTCAACCAGTTTAACCAGTAAGTGTAGAGCAAAACACCCCTCCGCGTGTTTCGTTCAACGTGTTAGCCAGCGTTAGTAGCATCAGAGCGCTATGCGGGGAACGAACAAGCGTCAAACCGCGATATTGTTTTTTATTTGGGACGGAGCGTCTGCTACACGGATGCTGAACGTGCCTTGGCAAACGCAAACGTGAACATAAAAGACTAAAATCAAACTTACATGTCTTTCTCTGTCCCGAAAATGGACGCCAGGTATTCCGCCATTTTCCTCTTGTTGGGGCGGGGCACAAAGTTACCGGACAGCTCATATCTCAGCCTCTCCACATGTAAAATGCCCATTAGTTCCCTTAACCAAGTGTCAAACTGAGGGGCTGAATCTGATTACCACAATTTCAGAATACATCTCTTAGCCATTACCATGCCATAAACCAGGATTGTGCGAGCATTATGGTCTAGATTTTCCAAGGTTGTGGAATGTCCGAAGAGAGCGGTTTCAGGGTCAGGAGTCAAAGAAACATTTAAAACAGCAGAATACCATTGAAATACCAGACACCAAAAGTTGTAAAGATTTGGACAGTCCCAAAAAGTGGTGAGCAAGCGTACCCTCGGCGATCTTACATCTGTTACATAAAGGTGAGAGATTTGGGAAAATGTTATGCAGTTTAACCTTAGAATAGTGCAATCTAAGTGTGACCTTAAATTGGATTAGCTGAAGCCTCGAGTTTATAGAGCAGGATTTTATGCTTTTTAGTGCTCCCTCCCAGACATCGTCAGAAATTTCAATGTTTAAGTCTCTTTCCCATGTCTGCTTTATTTTTAAAGTAGATTTGTCCTGCTGGTTCAAAAATATTCCTACAAAAGATGAAATCAGGTTTTTAGCTTCCGGTGAGCCCAGCAAAATTTTGGACAATGAATCATCTGCGGGCAAGGACTCAAAGGATGGTATATTTTGTCTGACATAATTTCTCAGCTGTAGATACCTGAAGAATTGAGCTTTCGAGAGTGAAAACTTTGATACTAGCTGATCAAATGAGGCAAAGTGACCATTTATATAAAGGTCTTCTACTGTTACTATTCCCTTCCGACTCCAATCTCTGAATGCTGAATCTGTGAACGATGGGGGGAAGGCATGATTATGCCAGATTGGGGCATGTATGGACGTGCTCGGTAGCTCACAGGCCTTCCTAATTTGGTTCCAAATTCTCTGACCGTTGGACAGGATAAAGTGGTCTCCTCTGAAGGAGGCAAGCGATCTGGGAGAAGAGAAAAGGATCGCAGTAAGAGAAGTTTTTGGGGCCAAGCTTTTTTCAACGGCCAACCAGGGGGGCAGATCAGATCTAACGTCCTTTTCATGTGCAAATTGCCAGTACACCATCACTCTAGCATTGGCAGCCCAGTAGTAATGTAAAAAACACGGTAACCCCAGTCCGCCGTGCTCCCTGGGTTTCTGAAGATGGGCTTTTGAGATCCTATGTGCTTTATATCCCCAAATGAAAGGCATTATAATAGAATCAATTGACTTAAAGTAGGATTTAGGAATATAAATTGGCACATTCTGAAATAGATACAGAAATCTCGGCAGGGAAACCATCTTTACTGCGTTCACACGGCCAATAAGGGAGATCGGTAACGTTCTCCATTTCTCTATGTTCTCCTTTAGTTTGTTCAACCTTTCCATGAAATTTAACTTAAAAAGAGTCTTTGGATTTTTTGATAATTTAATGCCCAGGTACTTTATACTGACCAAATTTGTTTTAAACTGTGTATTGGCTAGGAATGTTGGGTCCAGATCTGCTGTCAACGACAAGAGTTCACTTTTTTGCCAGTTTATGGTGTAACCCGAGACTTCGCCGAAAGAATTAATTAGCTGGAGTAGGTGAGGGACGGAATTCTCGGGGTCGGATACAAAGATGGCGATGTCATCTGCGTACAGAGAAATCTTATGGTCCATCCCACCTAGTGTTATTGGCTTTATAAGTGCGTGCCCTCTTATGCTAATAGCCAAGGGCTCGATGGCCAACGCAAAGAGGAGCGGCGAGAGGGGGCAGCCCTGGCGCGTGCCCCTCTGAAGGGCGAAGGGTGTGGACCTGTCCTGATTCGTTAGAATGGAGGCGGTGGGATGGGCATATATTAAACGCACCCAGGAAATAAAAGAGGCCCCAAGACCGAACTCCTCCAGCACCTTGAGCAGATACCTCCACTCAACCTGGTCGAAAGCCTTTTCCGCGTCCAGGCACAAAACGGCTTGTTTGGAAGAGCTGTCAAATTTGTTATACATAATATTTAGGACTCTTCTAACATTAAAAAATGAGAACCTATTGGGGATGAACCCGGTCTGATCTGTGTGAATAATGGATTCTATAAACTTGTTTAGTCTATTTGCCAGAATTTTTGTGAAAATTTTAAAATCCAAGTTAAGCATAGAAATTGGTCGATATGAGGACGGGTTAGTTTCCTCCCTGTCTTGTTTCAACAAGAGAGAAATGTTTGCGTTATACAGTGTTGGTGGGAGCCTCTTCGCTTCGGTTGATTCAGAGAACATTCTATGCAGGATCGGGGTTACTTGGTCTGCAAACTTCTTATAAAATTCGACTACGAAGCCATCTGGCCCGGGGCTCTTGCCGTTATGCAGCAATCTAATAGCGTCTGTGATTTCGGCAGGGGACATCACAGAGTTTAAGGCCTCGCGGGAGGCGCTGTCTAGTTTTGGTATGTCTAGCTTTTTTAACCATGCGTCAATATCACCATTAGCTTTGGATTTATACAGCTCCTGGTAATACTCCTTAAAGCGTTTATTTATCTGTTTCGGGTCAGTTAAAGCCATACCTCTGCTAGATTTTATTGTATGTATGGATCTGCTGGCTTGTTGCCCTCTGAGCTGGCGGGCCAACAAAGTATGTGGTTTGTCCCCTAATTCAAAATGTCGTTGTTTAAGTCTGAGAAGCTGATCACTGACTTGGCTCGTTAAAATAGTGTTATACTCGTATTTAAGACTAAGAATATTTTGCAGAGTTTGGGGGTTATTTGTGTTTCTGTATGATGTCTCCAGCGAAGAGAGCTCCAAGTCAACCTCCTTTAAACGTCTTTCTCTAGATTTCTTTAAAAACCCTTCGTATGAAATTATATAACCTCTCATGACCACTTTAAAAGTTTCCCACAATGTGGAGTCAGAGACATCCGAGGTATCATTGGTCTCTAGATAATCAGTGATTTTTCCCGACATGTATTTACAAAAGCTTCCGTCATTGAGCAGTGAAGGGCGTAGCCGCCAATCAGCTCGCTGCTTGGATCTCTTAAAGTCAAGAATAATAGCTGCTGGGGCATGATCCGAGATCAGGATGTTGTGATATTTGGTGTCTATTACATTGGTATGAGTTTTGAGTCTAATAAGAAATAATCAATACGAACGCTGAGTTGAAGTCCACAAACAGCATTCTCACACAACAGTTCTTCCCCTCCAGGTGAGAGAGGGCGGTGTGAAGTGCCATGGCAAATGGCGTCGTCGGTGGATCTGTTTTGACGATACGCAAATTGCCATGGGTCCAGCGTGGCAGGCAACATGGAACAAATGAAGTCCTTGACCAGCCTCTCGAAGCATTTACTGGCAATCGAGGTGAGGGCTACGGGTCTCCAGTCATTCGGGCAGGTTACCTTGGGGTGTTTAGGGACAGGCACGATGATGGACATCTTGAAGACCTCGGGAACGACAGCCTGGGCAGGTGGGCAGGTGGGCAGGCCGACAGGTGACATGCGCATACACACACACACACACACACACACACACACACACACACACACACACACGCACACACACACACACTAAAGTGTAGAAAGGGGGAAGCAGTTGGAATGGAGACAGACACACAGAGAGACAAGCAGAGAGTATGAGGAAGCAGAAGTGGTCTTTCTCAGTCTTCACTCTGTGTGAAGCGAGCGATGATGTGTGCGTCTCAGGAGATGATCTGCATGTCAGGAGCCACCATGAGGCCCTGCACACAGCTCCTCTCCCTGCTCCTTCTCAGCCTCACCGCCAGCGGTATGACAACACTCAGCACACTCCTGTTCTTCAGTTGGATCCTGTTCAGTGCAATTCAGCTTGGTTGAATTCAGCTCGGTGTAATTCAGCTTGGTTGAATTCAGCTCGGTTGAATTCAGCTTGGTTGAATTCAGCTCGGTGTAATTGAGCTCGGTTTAATTCCATTCGGTAAAATCAGCTTGGTTTCATTCAGTTCTGTTGAGTTCAGCTTTGTTGAATTATTTCAGTTGAATTCTGTTGATTTTAATTCAGTTCGATTTAATTCAGTTCAGTTTATTTATTTCAGTTTCATTATATTCTTCCTTTGGTCTTCCATTTTGTATGTGTATTGCTTTTGCAGTTCCTCTTGTAATTAATAATTCAATATGTGAAACTGTGAAATGGTGCACAGATGAAATTCACAGTAGACGCAACACCATCAGGGTTTATTGTTATTTATTCAACATACATTACATAATGTGATTTATGTTATTATCTGATTCCAGCTGTTTTTTTTTAATATCTAATCATATCTATCTCACGTGTTGTTGCATCTAGTCTCAGCTAAACTAATCTGGGACCCAGCAGTCCTACTATGTTATATCAGAACTACTGATCCAGCAGTCCTACTATGTTACAGCAGAACTTGATCCTGCTGTCCTACATTATAGCAGAACTCCTGATCCACCAGTTCTACTGTGTTATAGCTGAGCTTCTGATCCAGCAGTCCTACTGTGTTATAGCTGAGCATCTAGGAGGAGACGGCACAGAGACTGGGCTGGAAACCAGAAAGAGAGGAATACCTTGTTTACTGGCTCATTATGAGAATTCTACCTAAGATAAACTCATTTGCAACATGATTGATCAAAACAAATATAAAGCTGAGAAATTCCCCATTCACCCTCGCGGTGAATGGGGCTCATCTGCCATCAGACTTTAGATTCATATCTAAGGTCATGGCAGACAGATGGCAGACAAGCTTGAATCTGTGTGAATGATTTGTGAAACTACACCTGAATAAAATTAATCTAATGTCGAATCTGATCGGTTTCTCCATGCAGGTGTGTGTGGAGAGAATTGTGAGGAAGAGATTACGGTGCGCCGCAGCCAGGTCATCCTCGTTCAGTGGGGACACCGACTGGAGGTCGAGTGTCCAGTCACTTTCTGTCCGAATAAAACGCCAGCTGTCTTCTGGACCAAAAATGCAAGACAGTCTGACAAAGCCAACACCACACCTACATTTGAGACCAGATGGGCCAGCCTGACGGAGACCACAGGCGTGTCCTACCTGGTCTTCAGTCACTTGCTCCTCAATGATTCTGGGGTCTACAGATGTGAAACCAACTCCAGTAAAGGCCATTTCATCAACATCACTGTTCTAGGTGAGGACAGGTTTCAGACCACTGTTCACACACACACACACACACACACACACACACACACACACACACACACACACACCACACACACACACACACACACACACACACACACACACACACCTTTCCGAAGGACTTGGTTGAGAACCATCGTGGAGTATTGATTCATAGAAGTGCTGTGAGACAAGTTAGATGTGTCTGGTGATGGTGAAATGAGAAAGAAACATCTTTATTTGGAGATTATCTTTTATATTTGGTCTTGTTTTTGCAGAAAGCGCCATGGTCACAACAGTGATTTGTAAGTACATTACACTACTTTACTATAGTATTTACTGCAGTACATTTACTACGGTACAAAGTCAAAGTCAAAGTGTTTTATTATCACATGGTCATCATAACACAGGGCCATTCTGAACAGTGAAACTCTTGACATGGCAGGCGACAGTACGTAGGAAGTATATATATACACATATAACATATATACTGAGAATGGCACAATATACATAATACTAATAAGGATAACACAATATACATAAAGAGAAACAATGTAGGAATGGGGATATATATATATATATGAATCCAGAAGTATTGAATATTATAAATGTAAAAGTAAGTAAAGGCAGATGCACAAGTGAGGGCAGTAGTAGCAGAAATATGCCATATGGCATAGAATAGCAGAAATATACATAATAAGATCAAGAATCAGAAGCATATGTATCCGGAGTATTTAAATATAGAACAGGGAATATGGCATATGTATCCAGAAGTAATTGAATAGTGAAATAAAATAATATATATAATATATGTTCATGTACATGTACCTTTGTTACCTTGCACGGTTGACTCTGATCACTTTACTCAGTGTAAAGTGATCAATATGATCAATGAGATTGATGTTGCTGGTTGAGAAGCCTGATGGCCTGTGGGAAAAAAACTGTGTTTGAGTCTGGTAGTCGGTGCCTGGATGCTCCGGTAACATCTACCAGACGGCAGCAGCAGTCCATGATTGGCTGTAGTCCTCAATGATGTTCTATGCTTTCCTAAGGCATTGTGTGTGGTAGATGATTTGCTTGGCTGGGAGATACAGGAACATTTACTGTAATACAATATATTTTACTACAGTACAATAACATTTAAAAGGTATTACAGTACAATAACATTGATTGCAGGACAATAACATTTTAAATGTATTACAGTACAATAACATTGTACTGTAATATCAATGTACCCCCTCAAAGAATCACCACCTTTTCGCGGTGGGGCCAGGCCTGGATCCACGGGGTCCGGCCAGGCCAAGCCCGAAAAGATGACATTGAGCTGCCTCCCTGTGGGCTCACCACCTGCAGGGAGAGTCATTGGGGTCGGATGCATTGCAAACTGGGCGGTAAGCGAAGACGGGGTCCTGGGTGTGCGGATACCCGGCATCACAAACTGGTTCTAGGGACAGAGGCCTTCAGAGGTCGCTGAAGTAGTCAAAAAGCTCTTCAGTGTCCAGAGCCTGTCCAGAGCCTTCAGCCCTGAGATGCTGAAGGCTCTGGACATTGTTGTGCTGTCTTGGCTGACATGCCTATTTTGTGTCCGTGGAGGTTGAGGACAGTACCTGTGGAGTGGCAGACCATGGTGGTGGTCCCCATTTTCAAATAAGGGGACCAGATTTTATGCTCCAATTATCATGGAATCACACTGCTCAGCCTCCTTGGCAAAGTTTATTCCAGTGTGCTGGAAAGGAGGCTCCGGCCGATTGTCGAACCTCAGCTTCAGGAAGAACCATGTGGATTCTGTCCTGGCCGTGGAACGGTGAACCAGCTCTTTACCCTTGCAGTCTTGTTGGGGGGGTCATGGGAGTTTGCCCATCCAGTCTACATGTGATTTGTGGACTTGTGCTTTGTGGCTTATGACCATGTCCCCTGGGGAATCCTGTGGGGGATACTGTGGGAGTATGGGGTACCGGGGCCGTTGGTACAAGCCATTTGGTCCTTGTACAATCAAAGTGAGAGCTGTGTCTGTATTCATTCATTCATGGACAGAATCTTCCCACCCTCTGTGTTCGGCTCGCTGGTGAGTTAATTGTGTTTTGTGAGTTTGCCCTGACCTACCCGCTGCGTGCTGTTTTAATAATAATAACAACTTTAGCCTAGCCGTGCCGGCTGACTCAGCTGGCTTAGCCTCGCCTAGCTAGCAATAACAAACTTGGCCTAGCTGTGCCGGCTGCCTAACCTGGTCCCGGGAGGGAGTGGAGACTCCCTTGCTGGTTCCGTGGTTTCTGGTTGCTGTGCACCGCTGGCCCAGCTGTGTCGGCTACCCAACCTGGTCTCAGGAGGGAGTGGAGACTCCCTTGCTGATTCCGTGGGTTGTGTAGCTGTCACAGCTAACTTAGCTAGGCTAGCTCTGCTAGCTCGGCCTGGCCTGGCTGTGCCGGCTGCCTGGCCTGCCTCCCTCCGGGGAGTCTCCACTCCCTCTCTTCCAGCTGCTGGCCTGGTTGCTAGCATGGCACGGCTGGGGCTACCATGCCCAGCGGTTGGGTCTCGGGACTCCAGACACAACAACAACAACATCACCCCCCCCCCTCTGGCTCAATACTACCCAACTAGTAGCCTATCAGTTACTACTCACTGCCAATCTACTCCCTGGATTACTCCCCTCTACACTCATGTCTCAACTTGGATTTCCACTCCTCCTACTGCTGTTTTTTTCCTCTGGACTACCACTTTTTTCACCTACCCCCCAAGTCCTATTTTTGCCCCTGGACACACCTATGCCCCTACAGACCTTCATGCACTTAACAACAACCACCGCCTCATCTGCCCGCTGCTGCTACCGCTGCCAGTAATGCTGGCATCCTCAGCCGCCGCCGCTACATCGCACCGAGGCTCTGGCCACAACCGACACCGACTCTACACTATCCTAAAGGCACAAACATCCCCATCACTCTGGACCAATTCCCGCTCCACGTCACACGCCACGCATCGCACCTCTAACCTCAGCAACCTTCGTTCCCTCCCCCCAGCCCCTCCATCCATCACCTTCGCACTGCTGAACACTCGTTCCCTCACCAACAAATCACCTGTAATTTCTGAATTAATACTGGACAATAACATTGACCTCCTCCTCCTCACCGAAACCTGGCAACAACCCTCCGACTATTACGCACTCAACCAGGCCACCCCCACCAACTACAGCTACATCGCCAAGCCCCGCTCCTCTGGCCGAGGGGGGGGCATTGCTGTTCTCCATAAACAATCCCTATCTGTTACTGAACTGGACCTCAACCTCCCACCCATGTCAACCTTTGAATATCTTGCTCTCTCCCTCCCCAACTCCATCACTGCAATACTAGTCTACCGCCCCCCGAAGACACACCCCTCTTTTCTCTCTGAACTCTCTGAACTCCTCACCATCGCCTCTTCTCTCTCCAACCGCCTCCTGCTCACTGGCGACTTCAACATTCACGTTGACCTTCCAAACTCTCCCCTCACTCCTGACTTTCTCTCCCTCCTTGGACTGTTTTCACCTCACCCAGCACATCAACTTCCCCCACCCATGCCAAAGGCCATACCCTTAGGACCTTGTTTCCCCTCCTCCTTTCCCCTTATCCAACCTCCGCCCTCTCCCCTTGTCCTACTCTCTGACCACCGATTGTATCCTGTTTCTTCTGCCCTCTCCCCTCACCCCCATTCACTCCACAAAACGTTTCAATCTCCTTCCGTAATATTAAGTTTGTCACACCACTAACATCTTTCCCAGCTCATTTCCCTCATGGCCCTCGCCCCCCTGACCTCGGCCCCCCCCTCCTCACCGTGACGACTAATTGCCATCTTACTATGACTCCATCCTCTCTGACTCCCTCTAACTCCCTGAGGCCCCCTGGGATAAACCATCACTGTTCTTTCACCACCCCTCCTCCCGCCTCTGGTAACCTTCTGAACTTCGCACCATGAAGCAACCGGTCGGGCAGCTGGAGGCTGACTCTATAAATTAAAACCCACCTTAACCGCCACGAGCTGAAGGGCTTACAAACAGCACATCTCCTCCTACCGCGATGCTCTCCTTGCTGCCAAATCTGCCCACTATTCCACTCTCATCAACAGCACAAACCGAAACCCCCGGATCCTCTTTTCCACTGTTAAGACACTACTCCAGCCCCCCGACAATAACCCACCCTCCTCCACTGACCTCTGCACTCCTTTCTCCACTCCTTCAATAATAAAATCTCCAAATAAACACCTCCCTGACTGCCTCCATCACTAACTCTTCACCCCCCTCGCCCGACTTTCACCTCCCCCTCCCTGATCGCCCACCTACCCTCCCTCAACTCGCTTTTCCCCTGTTGATTCCTCCCTCATCTCTGACATCATCAACCGCTCCAGACCACCACCTGCTCCCTCGACCCTCTCCCCACCACCCTAACCAAGACCTGCCTCCCCGTCCTCATCCCCCACCTCACCACCCTTTTCAATCAGTCCCTAGCACTCGGTCATGTTCCTCGGCCTATAAACTGGCCGCTGTCACTCCCATCATTAAAAAGCCCTCCCTCGACCCAACCATCCTCACCAACTACCGCCCCATTTCCAACCTACCATTCCTGTCCAAAACCTTGAACGAATTGTCGCCGCCCAACTTCACTCCCATCTTCAGTCCTACAATCTCTATGAACCCCTTCAGTCTGGTTTCCGCCCCCTCCATAGCACTGAAACTGCTCTTGTCAAAGTCACCAATGATCTCCTCACCTCTGCTGATGCAGGTGCCCTCAACATCCTGCTGCTGCTGGACCTTAGTGCTGCTTTTGACACTGTGGACCACTCCATCCTCCTTCAAAGGCTGGGGCAGCTGGGTGTTGAGGGCACCGCACTTGACTGGTTCACCTCATACCTCTCTGGCAGACAACAATTCATCTCTCTCTCCGGTCACACCTCCTCCCTTTCCCCTGTCACGCAGGGGGTCCCCCAGGGCTCGGTCCTCGGGCCCCTGCTCTTCATCTGTTACATATTTCCCCTTGGTCACATCATCCGCAAATTCAACATGGACTTCCATTGCTACGCCGACGACACTCAGATTTACATTAGCACAAAATCCACTCAGAACCCACCCCTCACCCACATTAATACCTGCATTCTCCACAATAAAAACCTGGCTGACCCACAATTTCCTCAAACTCAACAGTGACAAAACTGAACTCCTACTCATTGGCACCAAATCCACACTTTCAAAGACCGGCCCCATCTCACTCACCATCGATGACTCAACCATCACTCCCTCCCCCCTGGCACGCAACCTTGGTTTCATCCTCGACCCCACCCTCTCCTTTGTCCCCCATGTCAGGCTCTGTCATCAAGACCTCATACTTCCACCTCCGCAATATCGCCAAAATCAGACACTGCCTCTCCCCCTCTGCTGCTGAATCCCTCATTCATGCCTTTATCTCCTCCCGCCTTGATTATTGCAACTCCCTTCTTACTGGCATCACCTCCCACTCCCTCCACAGACTCCAAATGGTCCAGAACTCCGCTGCCCGTCTTCTCACTCACACCCGGTCCCGTGAACACATCACCCCTGTACTCCAATCTCTCCACTGGCTCCCCATCAAAGAGCGCATTAACTTTAAAGTTCTCCTCCTCACCTTCAAAGCCCTCCACAGCCTGGCCCCCCCCTACCTGACTGACCTCCTCCTGCCCCTCCGCCCCACCCGAACCCTCCGCTCTTCCGCCACCACCACCCTCTTCATACCATTTTCCAAACTCAAAACCTTTGGCGATCGAGCCTTTTCCAGGACTGCACCCCGACTCTGGAACTCACTCCCACAAACCGTCAGAGACTCACCCACACTCCCCATTTTCAAATCCCGGCTAAAAACATTTCTTTTCTCCCAAGCCTACAACCTCCCCTACCCCTAAATGACCCTCCTCCGTTTCTCCTCCCACCCTTACCATCTGCTCAGCCTCCCCTCTTCTTCTCTCTCTTCTCCTCTCACCCCATCCACCATGTTATTTTCTGTGATTTTTGTACATGTTTATTTACTGTCCCAGTTGTTTTTTGTTTATTTTGTGTGTTCCACCAGCCAGTTACTCTACCTTCATCTCATTTGTTACCATCTCTCCTTTTTTCTTGTTGTCTTCTGTGTTTCTGTTTCCCGTCAATCAGTGAGCTGGATTCATGGACAGAATCTCAAGGCGCAGCCGAGGTGAGGAGAGTGTCCGGTTTGGGGACCTCAGAATTGCATCTCTGCTCTTTGCAGATGATGTGGTTCTGTTGGCAACATCAGACCGTGACCTCCAGCATGCACTGGAGCGGTTTGCAGCCGAGTGTGAAGCGGTCGGGATGAGAGTCAGCACCTCCAAGTCTGAGGCCATTTTTCTCTGCCAGAAAACGGTGGAGTGCTCCCTCCAGGTTGGGAGTGAGTTGCTACCTCAATTTACCAGTCTATCTACGTTCCAACCCTCAGCTATGGTCACAAGCTTTGGGTAGTGACCGAAAAAAGAGATCCTGGATACAAACGGCCGAAATTAGTTTCCTCTGCAGGGTAGCTGGGCTCAGCCTTAGAGATAGGGCGAGGAGCTCAGACATCCGGAGGGAGCTCGGAGTAGAGCCGTTGCGCCTCCACATCGAAAGGAGGCGAAGGAAGTCTGGGGGACCCTGCTTAGCCTGCTGCCACTGCGACCCACACCCGGATAAGTGGAAGAAAATGGAAAGAAGGATGGACAATAACATTCATAATATATTACAGTACATAACATGTATTACAGTACAATAAAATTGGTTACAGTGCAATCACATTCTACAGTATAATTACATCTACATTTACATTACATTTACATTTAGGGCATTTGGCAGACGCTTTTATCCAAAGCGACTTACAAAGAGTACATTTGTTGAAGGAGAGGCAGCAATATATCAATCTACTACAGGACAATAACATTTGCACTGCAGTGTTTGTATGATTATTATTCTCTTCAGTACAATAGCAGCACAGTATGGTTTTTTTTTCAGATACACGTGCAGAGCCTTCCAGTCTGGACATGCTGCGAATCGTTGTGTGTGTTGTTGTGGTGATCATGATCATGGTCATTTTATCAGTTCTGTCCATACAGCGGTGCCCAGGTGAGGCTAAGTCACCCCCACACTATAATATGTTGACATCAGATTCAACTTTATCCTGATGATATTCTCTTCTTTAAGCAGGAAGCTGCAGAACAACCCCAGAATATGAGGTAAGCAGATATCTTCTGTCACAATGTGATAGGACAGACTGTAACTGTGATAAAGGACAGACTGTAACTGTGATAAAGGACAGACTAACTGTGATAAAGGACAGACTGTAACTGTGATAAAGGACAGACTGTAACTGTGATAAAGGACAGACTGTAACTGTGATAAAGGACAGACTGTAACTGTGATAAAGGACAGACTGTAACTGTGATAAAGGACAGACTGTGATAAAGGACAGACTGTAACTGTGATAAAGGACAGACTGTAACTGTGATAAAGGACAGACTGTAACTGTGATAAAGGACAGACTGTAACTGTGATAAAGGACAGACTGTAACTGTGATAAAGGACAGACTGTAACTGTGATAAAGGACAGACTGTAACTGTGATAAAGGACAGACTGTAACTGTGATAAAGGACAGACTGGATAAAGGACAGACTGTAACTGTGATAAAGGACAGACTAACTGTGATAAAGGACAGACTGTAACTGTGATAAAGGACAGACTGTAACTGTGATAAAGGACAGACTGTAACTGTGATAAAGGACAGACTAACTGTGATAAAGGACAGACTGTAACTGTGATAAAGGACAGACTGTAACTGTGATAAAGGACAGACTAACTGTGATAAAGGACAGACTGTAACTGTGATAAAGGACAGATCCCCCCCCCTCTCAAATTCTGTAAGCGACCTTGGGTTCTGAAAGGCGCTATATAAATAAAATGTATTATTATTATTATTAGAATGTAACTGTGACAAAGGACAGACTGTGATAAAGGACAGACTGTCACTGTGATAAAGGACAGACTGTAACTGTGATAAAGGACAGACTGTGATAAAGGACAGACTGTAACTGTGATAAAGGACAGACTGTGATAAAGGACAGACTGTAACTGTGATAAAGGACAGACTGTGATAAAGGACAGACTGTAGCTGTGATAAAGGACAGACTGTCATGTGATTGTTGACAGCACACAGCGATGCCAATGACTCATCATCAGCACACTCTAACCCTGGACAAGCCCCACCCAGTTACACGCCCCTCAGTAGCTTACCCGCCCCTCAGCAGCTTACCCGCCCAGCACACCAGCCAGAAACCGTCCACAGCCAACTAGATGTCTCAGAATGGCCGTCTCTTTAGCAACAGACAGGAGGCAATGGAAGAGGAGGAGGATGAAGAGGAGCCGTCTGTGTGTTATGTGACCCAGAATCACGGGTTGCTGCCCGTTGCTCCTGAGATCCACGACGGACATGAGCAGGCCATCCATGTACCGTAACACTGGAGTCAGCAAGTAAAGTGTTTAGAGTAGGGGTCGACCGATATTCATCATTATTTTGTATGATCTGATTGCCGATTAAATGAAAGAAAATTAAAGTCACGTCAGTTGTGAATGAAATTCCGTTGTCATTTTGCCCTTCTGTAACTACACCAAGTAACCACAGGCCACTCTTCGTACTGATGTCTTTGTCAATTTATTTTCTTTCTCTCTCATAAGACACGTAGGAGCTCCCTGCACTTTATTTTTCAAGATGTAATGTTGAAATGCTCTCAGCATTTAATTAAACATTAAAGGCATTTAAAGGATGTTTTGTGTTGGAGTTTGTGTTACTGTGAATAATTTTGGAGAAGACAACGCAGCACCCAGCGTCTAATCTATTACATGTGAAAAGAATGCAGTCATCCTTTTCATGTTTTCATGTGTGTGTGTGTGTGTGGAGGTTTCCTGTACAACCCAAACCCACATCCTGTGGAAGGTGTCAATCTACCATGGCAATGTGTCAAGGAAAACATTAAAAAAATATTCATGCAAATATAAGTGCATCAACCACTGCATCAATCACTTGTACAAGTGTAATAGACAAAAAGGAGTCGTGCCATGCCACATGAGCTTCTGCACATGAGCAACACCTCTGTCATGAACCCGCCTTATGATACTGAGATAGAGCTGACGGGGGCCATGGTCAAGGATACAGAAAACCTAAATTTTACCACTTGTGCCAAAGTGACTAAGTGGATGGACTTAGTCACTTAGCCACTTCTCACGGTATATTTCCTCAAGTGTACCTTAATGATTTTATATCAAAGAGCTTGTTTGCTGCCAAATTACGTTTACTTCTTGTCAGAAAATCTTTTATTTTCATTGAACAGACATCATAGTTGTACATTATACTGTATATACGCAATTACTTTTCAACATCACCTTGTTCTTCGGTTCACAAATGCACTGTAAGTTTGGTTTCTTTCAATGAATTTAATCATATTGTTTTCTTTATTGCTATGGGTTAAGAGATTGAGATATGTGTTTATACATATTGTTATGCGAAGTTTCGAGTGGTCATCTATTGTGGCTGGAGTTCGGGTTCTGGTTCAGGTTCAGGTTCTGGATTGTCTGTAGCAAAGCAGCGAGCTCGGGAATCAATGTGACACAAGGCAGTATCACCCTGAATGATTCAAAGTTTATTCAGATACATGGAGCATATATACATTTTGGGATGGGAAGAACAGAGGAGCATTTACATGTAGACACAACAAATCATCTTAGGAAGCAGACGTGGAGACGCACCCCCTCCCCCTCTCAGACGGCCATTCAGGGAGCAAGGACAACAAGGCCTTACATGGAGACCCTTCCGTCCCCACCCCCCAGACAGCCAATCCAGAGAGGCCAGGACACCAGGCCCCACGTGGATATGTAACAGACAGACAGTTAACTTGTGAAGCAGGGATACCACGGCCTCACATGACCCACATAGAGATGCACCCGTCCCTATCCCCCAGACCACAAGCCCAGGAAGCAGGGACAGCAAGGCCTCACGTTGAGACGCTCCCGTTCCCACCTGCCAGACAGCCAATCCAGACAAAAGAGGCAACACGTTCCCACGTTCGACAACAACAACACTTGACAACAACACCAGCGAGTGCATCTCAGAGGCCTCCCAGGGCCAACAGATAAGAGTGAAGCTAACTAGTCACGTAGGCCAAACAGCTAACTAGTCACGTAGGCCAAACGGCAGAGTGGAAAGTTAATGGCCCACAAGATTAATACATCCACAACTCCCAACACATATATAATTGCACTTGCTTAATATTAATAATCGACTTATCTGTGGATAGGTGGAGATATGTGACTCACCTGTGAAAGACGATGACTAAGTGGACCATTGGTGTAGATTAACGACAGTATAAATTGTCGTTGGGCAATTTATACACATGTGGAGTTTGTTGGTTTTGGTGGCAGGCTATGCGAAAATACATATGAAACTCTTACAACTCGTGCAGCTTAGTGGTTATTTGTAAGAGCTACAACCATTTTTTGTGTGATTATGAATAATGTGAAGAAATCAACCAGAAAGATGAATCCATCCAACCGTCATAATCCATTTCATGAAATTGCCTCCCGGGCCGGATTGGATCAGCCGGTGGGACGCACCTGGCCCCCGGGCCGCATGTTTGACACCCCTGCTATAGAAGCAAGCAATGCTGAGTGTTGAGAACACTGTTGCTTTAAAGAAAACAAATAACAATTCACAATAAAAATTGGAGTCAAAGTTATTAACTGCTTTTTATTACGACCCCATGGCAAGATTATCTCACTGCGTCCAATGCAGTGGCCACAATGGTGCCGTGATTAGCTGGAAACATAACAATCTCTTACCTCGTACCTAAACGCAACCATCTTTAACCTAATACCTAAGCTAACCATCTCTAACCTAGTACCTAACCTTAACCATCTGTAACCTTATACCTAAACTAACATCTCTAACCTACTATCTAAACTTAAGCATCTCTGACCTAATACCTAAACTAACAAAGACGTCGTTAGCTACGAAGCTAAATGTGGCTTGAGCTTCTTCGCCTTCGGGTCTCGATACGCGTCGAGTGAGCCACGGACGCCAATTAAACATCAAATTCAAGATTAACGATGCGCTACACGCACGTCGACAGACCAATTTAACCAGTTCAACCAGTTTAACCAGTAAGTGTAGAGCAAAACACCCCTCCGCATGTTTCGTTCAACGTGTTAGCCAGCGTTAGTAGCATCAGAGCGCTATGCGGGGAACGAACAAGCGTCAAACCGCGATATTGTTTTTTATTTGGGACGGAGCGTCTGCTACACGGATGCTGAACGTGCCTTGGCAAACGCAAACGTGAACATAAAAGACTAAAATCAAACTTACATGTCTTTCTCTGTCCCGAAAATGGACGCCAGGTATTCCGCCATTTTCCTCTCGTTGGGGCGGGGCGCAAAGTTACGTCACATGAATGCGACTGTCCTCTACAATAAAGCTGAAAAAATGCCCTCCAAATTTTTTTTTTTAAAAAGAACTGCCTTAATTCTTCGTGGCATAGATTCAACAAGGTGCTGGAAACATTCCTCCGAGATTTTGGTCCATATTGACATGATAGCGTCACGTAGTTGCTATCAGCTAAATTGCTATGCAATTTGTCGGCTGCATATCCATGATGCGAATCTCCCGTTCCACCACATCCCAAAGGTGCTCTATTTGATTGAGATCTGGTGATTGTGGAGGCCATTTGAGTATCGTGAACTCACTTTCATGTTCAAGAAACCAGTTTGAGATGATTTGAGCTTTGTGACATGGCTCATTATCCTGCTGAAAGTAGCCATCAGAAGATGGGTACACTTTGGTCATAAAGGGATGGACATGGTCAGCAACAATACTCAGGTAGGCTGTGGCGTTTAAACGATGCTCAATTGGTACTAAGGGGCCCAAAGTGTGCCAAGAAAATATCCCCCACACCATTACACCACCACCACCAGCCTGAACCGTTGATACAAGGCAGGATGGATCCATGCTTTGCGTTCAGAAATGCTCTTCTGCACACCTTGGTTGTAACGAGTGGTTATTTGAGTTACTGTTGCCTTTCTATCAGCTCCAACCAGTCTGGCCATTCTCCTCTGACCTCTGGCATCAACAAGGCATTTTTGCCCAGAGAACTGCCGCTCACTGGATATTTTCTCTTTTTCGGACCATTCTCTGTAAACCCTAGAGATGGTTGTGCGTGAAAATCCCAGTAGATCAGCAGTTGCTGAAATACTCAGACCAGCCCGTCTGGCACCAACAACCATGCCACGTTCAAAGTCACTTAAATCACCTTTCTTCCCCATTCTGATGCTCGGTTTGAACCTCAGCAGATCGTCTTGACCATGTCTACATGCCTAAATGGCATTGAGTTGCTGCCATGTGATTGGCTGATTAGATATTTGCGTTAATGAGCAGTTGAACAGGTGTACCTAATAAAGTGGCCGGTGAGTGTATATACATACCGTAAATCCTCTAATAGTGGCCTGTATTCCATTAAAGGCCGGTCTCTCATAATGGCCGGGGGCGTGGTCAACACGGACAAATAAAGGCCGCCTCCAATACAGGCTGGGTCAAAAAACGAAGAAAAAAACCGACGGTTAATACGGTAAACTCCTGGTGCCTGTTATACCACCGGTAATGTAACTACGGTAGTTTGAATGACCTGTGCAAGCCTGAATTGCCCATAACACAACGTGTCTACGTAACACAGAGCTACCAGAGAAGAGAAAACAAACATGGCGATGACCAGACGAAAGTTTTAGGTGAATTTTAACAGTTACCGTATTACTGTAATGTTGATTCCTACCTCAGGGTTGTTTTATTGTACAGTGGTCGTATTTTCCCTCCGTGAGGCTGCGGTGCTGTTTTGTTACCATAATGTTATTTGCAGCTGAATCTTACTGTTTTGTTTGTTTTGTTTTTATGTGTGCAATGTTTTGCAATAAAAGTCAGTAAATGAAGGGATTATGTCCATGAGAGTTTAATTTTAAGAAATAAGGCCCTGCCTCTAATATAAGCCTGCCTCCAACAAAGGCCTGGTGCTCTTTGCGGCTCAGTAAATGAAGTCCCCGGCCAATATTAGAGATTTACGGTACACTTGGTTTTTAAAATTTGCCGAATGGATATTCCATTACCTCAATACATTTCTCACAAAATAAAATGGACACCGCATACATTTCCAGTGCATGCGTGTCTGGTGTCCACACGGTGGCCGCAGTAACGCTACTTACAGGGCTCCAGTGTGAGAGATTGGTGTGTGTGTGAAGGCTCTTTTCTCTGCCACATGGTTCCAGTACTGGACACACACATGTGGCTGAGTGACACCGAGACACAATGTGGCTGAGTGACACCGAGACACATGTGGCTGAGTGACAGAGAGAGAGCAGAGCTATACAATGAACATTAAAACTAGTGTTTCAAGTTTCAAGTTTCAAGTATTTTATTGTCACTTCACAATTGACACGTGAGTATAAGCAGTGAGTGAAAAACGTTTTGTGCAAAACGCCCAACAGCCGACAGTAATTATAAAGGAATACAAAATAGAATATAACTACAAAATAGAAATAGAAATGTGCAAAATAGAAATAGAACTATAAATAGAATTTCTATGTAAAATAAGTAAATGAAATATAAAATGAAATGGAATATACAGCAGAAATATCCAGGTGAGCAATACACATATAAATCAATGTACTAAAATATACATTGTTATATGCTGACATTCACAGAATGTCACAGAATACCTTCTCAGACAGTCGACACAACACTAGCACCAGCAGTTGGCACCAGGACTAGCACTAACACCAGTACTAGAACCAGGACCAGCACTAACACCAGTACTAGCACCAGCAGTAACACTAGCACCAGGACCAGCACTAGCAGTAACACCAGCACTAGCACCAACACTTAGCACTGCTACCAGCACTAGCTCCAACAGTAACAACTTATCACCAGGACTAGCACTAGCAGTAACACTTAGCACTGCTACCAGCACTAGCTCCAGCAGTAACAACTTATCACCAGGACTCAGCACTAGCAGTAACACTTAAGTTCAAGTTCAAGTTCAAGTATTTTTATTCTCACTTCACAATTTAGAAACGTGAGTATAAGCAGTGAGTTAAAAACTTTTTGTGCAAAACGCCCCCGACAGCCGACCAGTAATTATAAAGAATACAAAATAGAGTATAAACTAACAAAATAGAAATAGAACTATAAATAGAATTCGTAATATAGAAATAAGTAAATAAATCTAATAATGAAATGGAATATAATAAAATATAACAGTAAAATATCCATACACATATAAATCGATGTACTAATAATATACATTGTTAATATGCTGACATTCCAACAGAATGTCACGGGATACCTTCCCAGACAGTCGACACAACAACTAGCACCACCAGTTGGGCAACCAGGAACTTAGCACTAACACACCAGCGACCAGCACTAGCAGTAACCACTAGCACCAGGACCAGCACTAGCAGTAACACCAGCACAGCACTAGCACCAACACTTAGCACTAGCATTTAGACATTGATGCCGAACTTGTTCAAGCAGCCTGGATGGCCTGACTGTGGAAGCCTTGTCTCTGGAAATCTGCTCGTTGTGGCCATTTGATACTGCGGGTATCGCCTGCCTGACGGTAGGAGTGTGTACAGTTCGGGGCTGGGGTGGGTTATTGGTCTTTAATAATCCGTTTGGCCTTGGTCCCGGCACCGCCTGGGTGTATATATCCAGGAGGGAGGGAAGCTCACCTCCAACGAATGTAACTGGGCCGTCCGCAGACCACCCTCTGTAGTGTTTTACGCTGCCAGTGCGGGTGCAGTTCCCGTACCAGACGGTGATGCATCCTGTGAGAACACTCTCGATGGTACAGGAGTAGAATGTTCTGAGGATGCGGGGGCACATGTATGAATTTCCTCAGTCGCCTGAGGAAATACAGGCGTTGTTGGGCCTTTTTCACCACGTGTGTGGTGTGCGTGGTCCATGTGAGGTCCTCGGAGATGTGCACGCCGAGGAACTTGAAGCTGCTGACCCTCTCTACTGCAGCACCGTCGATGGAGATGGGGGCGTGCTCTCCTCTCCGCTTCCTGTAGTCCACGATCAGCTCCTTGGTCTTTTTGACGTTTAGGGCGAGGTTGTTTTCTTGGCACCACTGTGCCAGTGATCCAACCTCCTCCCTGTAGGCTGTCTCGTCGTCGTCGGCGATCAGACCCAACGCTGACTGTGTTATAGCAGAACTTCTGATCCAGCAGTCCTACTGTGTTATAGCAGAACTTCTGATCCAGCAGTCCTACTGTGTTATAGCAGAACTTCTGATCCAGCAGTCCTACTGTGTTATAGCAGAACTTCTGATCCAGCAGTCCTACTGTGTTATAGCTGAGCTTCTGATCCAGCAGTCCTACTGTGTTATAGCAGAGCTTCTGCTCCAGCAGTCCTACTATATCAGAGCATCTAGGAGGAGACGGCACAGAGACTGGGCTGGAAACCAGAAAGAGAGGAATACCTTGTTTACTGGCTCATTATGAGAATTCTACCTAAGATAAACTCATTTGCAACATGATTGATCAAAACAAATATAAAGCTGAGAAATTCCCCATTCACCCTCACGGTGAATGGGGCTCATCTGCCATCAGACTTTAGATTCATATCTAAGGTCATGGCAGACAGATGGCAGACAAGCTTGAATCTGTGAATGATTTGTGAAACTACACCTGAATAAAATTAATCTAATGGCGAATCTGATCGGTTTCTCCATGCAGGTGTGTGTGGAGAGAATTGTTCGGAAGAGATTACGGTGCGCCGCAACAAGGTCTTCCTCGTTCAGTGGGGACACCGACTGGAGGTCGAGTGTCCAGTCACTTTCTGTCCGAATAAAACGCCAGCTGTCTTCTGGATCAAAAATGCAAGAGAGTCTGACAAAGCCAACACCACGCAGTCTGACAAAGCCAACACCACGCAGTCTGACAAAGCCAACACCACGCCTACATTTGAGACCAGATGGGCCAACCTGACGGAGACCACAGGCGTGTTCTACCTGGTCTTCAGTCACTTGCTCCTCAATCATTCTGGGCTCTACACATGTGAAACCAACACCACTAGAGGCAATTTCATCAACATCACTGTTCTAGGTGAGGACAGGTTTCAGACCACACACACACACACACACACACACACACACACACACCACACACACACACACACACACACACACACACACACACACACACACACACACACACACACACACCTTTCCGAAGGGACTTGGTTGAGAACCATCGTGGAGTATTGATTCATAGAAGTGCTGTGAGACAAGTTAGATGTGTCTGGTGATGGTGAAATGAGAAAGAAACATCTTTATTTGGAGATTATCTTTTATATTTGGTCTTGTTTTTGCAGAAAGCGCCATGGTCACAACAGTGATTTGTAAGTACATTACACTACTTTACTATAGTATTTACTGCAGTACATTTACTACGGTACAAAGTCAAAGTCAAAGTGTTTTATTGTCACATGGTCATCATAACACAGGGCCATTCTGAACAGTGACACTCTTGTGACATGGCAGGCGACAGTACGTAGGAAGTATATATATATATATATATATACACATATAACATATATACTGAGAATGGCACAATATACATAATACTAATAAGGATAACACAATATACATAAAGAGAAACAATGTAGGAATGGGGAATATAGCCTATGAATCCAGAAGTATTGAATATTATAAATGTACAAGTAAGTAAAGGCAGATGCACAAGTGAGGGCAGTAGTAGCAGAAATATGCCATATGGCATAGAATAGCAGAAATATACATAAGATAAAAGAATCAGAAGCATATGTATCCAGAGTATTTAAATATAGATAGGGAATATGGCATATGTATCCAGAAGTAATTGAATAGTGAAATAAAATAATATATATAATATATGTTCATGTACATGTACCTTTGTTACCTTGCACGGTTGACTCTGATCACTTTACTCAGTGTAAAGTGATCAATATGATCAATGGGATTGATGTTGCTGGTTGAGAAGCCTGATGGCCTGTGGGAAAAAACTGTTTTTGAGTCTGGTAGTCGGTGCCTGGATGCTCCGGTAACATCTACCAGACGGCAGCAGCAGTCCATGATTGGCTGTAGTCCTCAATGATGTTCTATGCTTTCCTAAGGCATTGTGTGTGGTAGATGATTTGCTTGGCTGGGAGATACAGGAACATTTACTGTAATACAATATATTTTACTACAGTACAATAACATTTAAAAGGCATTACAGTACAATAACATTGATTGCAGGACAATAACATTTTAAATGTATTACAGTACAATAACATTGTACTGTAATATCATTGTAACCCCTCAAAGAATCGCCACCTTTTCGCGGTAGGGCCAGGCCTGGATCCACGGGGTCCGGCCAGGCCAAGCCCGAAAAGATGACATTGAGCTGCCTCCCTGTGGGCTCACCACCTGCAGGGAGAGTCATTGGGGTCGGATGCATTGCAAACTGGGCGGTAAGCGAAGACGGGGTCCTGGGTGTGCGGATACCCGGCATCGCCAACTGGTTCTAGGGACAGAGGCCTTCAGAGGTCGCTGAAGTAGTCAAAAAGCTCTTCAGTGTCCAGAGCCTGTCCAGAGCCTTCAGCCCTGAGATGCTGAAGGCTCTGGACATTGTTGTGCTGTCTTGGCTGACATGCCTATTTTGTGTCCGTGGAGGTTGAGGACAGTACCTGTGGAGTGGCAGACCATGGTGGTGGTCCCCATTTTCAAATAAGGGGACCAGAGTGTATGCTCCAATTATCAGGGAATCACACTGCTCTGGCCGATTGTCGAACCTCAGCTTCAGGAGTAACCATGTGGATTCTGTCCTGGCTGTGGAACGGTGAACCAGCTCTTTACCCTTGCAGTCTTGTTGTGGGGGTCATGGGAGATTGCCCATCCAGTCTACACGTCCAGGTTGGGAGTGAGTTGCTGCCTCAAGCGAAGGAGTCTTGTCCATGAGTGTGGATAAAATGTAATGGGAGATGGACAGACGGATTGGTGTGCCGTCTGCAGTAATGTGGGTGCTGTACTGGTCTGTTTTGGTGAAGATTTACCAGTCCATCTCCGTTCCAACCCTCACCTATGGTCACAAACTTTGGGGAGTGACCGAAAGAACTAGATACTGGATACAAACGGCTGAAATGAGTTTCCTCTGCAGGGTAGCTGGGCTCAGCCTTAGAGATAGGGCGAGGAGCTTAGACATCCGGAGGGAGCTCGGAGTAGAGCCGTTGCGCCTCCACGCCGAAAGAGTCAGCTGAGGTGGTTTGGGCATCTGATTAGGATGCCTCCCAGGCATCCCAGGCATCCGGGCACGTCCAACTGGGAGGAGACCCCGGGGCAGACCCAGAACCGGCTGGAGGGATTATATATCTCATCTGGCCTGGGAACGCCTCACGATCTCCCAGGAAGAGCTGGAGAGTGTTGCTGGGGCGAAGGAAGTCTGGGGGACCCTGCTTCGCCTGCTGCCACTGCGACCCACCTCCGGATAAGCGGAAGAAAATTGATGGATGGATGGACAATAGCATTTAAAATGTATTACAGTACATAACATGAATTACAGTACAATAAAATAGGTTATAGTGCAATCACATTCTACTTTATAATAACATCTACTACAGGACAATAACATTTGCACTGTCGTGTTTGTATTATTATTCTCTTCAGTACAATAGCAGCACAATATGGTTTTTTTTCAGATCCAAGTGAGCCTTTCAGTTTGGACATGCTGCAGCCCTATCTCTACAGTGCCACTGGGATCGTCGTGTGTGTTGTTGTGGTGATCATTTTATCAGTTCTGTCCATGCAGCGGTGCCCAGGTGAGGCTAAGTCACCCCCACACTATAATATGTTGACATCAGATTCAACTTTATCCTGATGATATTCTCTTCTTTAAGCAGGAAGCTGCAGAACAACCCCAGAATATGAGGTAAGCAGATATCTTCTGTGATAAAGGACAGACTGTAACTGTGATAAAGGACAGACTGTAACTGTGATAAAGGACAGACTGTAACTGTGATAAAGGACAGACTAGTTGTGAAAAAGGACAGCTGTGATAAAGGCCAGACTGTAACTGTCATAAAGGATAGACTTTAGCTGTTATAAAGGACAGAATCTGTGATAAAGAACAGACTGTAGCTGTGATAAAGGACAGACTGTCATGTGATTGTTGACAGCACACAGCGATGCCAATGACTCGTCATACATCAGCACGCTCTAACCCTGGACAAGCCCCACCCAGTTGCACGCCCCTCAGCAGCTTACCCGCCCAGCACACCACCCAGAAACCGTCCACAGCCAACCGGATGTCTCAGAATCGCCGTCTCTCTAGCAACAGACAGGAGGCAATGGAAGAGGAGCCGTCTGTGTGTTATGTGACCCTGAATCACAGGTTGCTGCCCGTCGCTCCTGAGATCCACGACGGACATGAGCAGGCCACAGAGTACGCAGCCATCCGTGTACCGTAACACTGGAGTCAGCAAGTAAAGTGTTTAGAGCCTCATCAATTAACTAACCTATGAGCTGACTGATTAGCTAACTATGCTGCCACCACTAATGGCAGCATAGTTAATTAGCATATTAGCAACCCTACTAGATAACCTATTAGCTAACCAATTAGCTGACATAGGAGCTAACTGATTATCTGTAATGTGGAGCAGCAAACCAACCACAAAAATGACAACACACACAAGCAACATAATATCGCGGTTAATGATTGAGAAAAAAATAAATATGTGCAACTGAAACTCAAATAGATCTTAGCCACAATGTTCCTCACATATCTTAGCGCCCATAGTATTCAACAATTTAAAAAAGACGCAGCACCCAGCGTCTAATCTATTACACGTGAAAGTGTGTGTGTTTGAGAGCGTTTGTATGTGTGGAGGTTTCCTGTACAACCTCAACCCACATCCTGTGGAAAGTGTAATATACCATGTGAGCAACACCTCTGTCATGAACCCGCCTTATGATACTGAGATAGAGCTGATGGGGGCCATGGATAAGGATACAGAAAACCTCACTTGTGCCAAAGTGACTAAGTGGATGGACTTAGTCACTTAGCCACTTCTCACGGTATATTTCCTCAAGTGTACCTTAATGTTTTTATATCAAATAGCTTGTTTGCTGCCAAATTACGATTACTTCCTGTCAGAAAATTACAAATAACATGTTGTTTTATTTTAATTTTTTATTTTTTATTTTTCATTTAACAGACCTCATAGACCTCATAGCTATACATTATACTGTATATACGCAATTAATTTCACCTTGTTCTTCAGTTCACAAATGCACTGTGAGTTTGGTTTCTTTCAATTAATTTAATCATATTGTTTTTTTTATTGCTATGGGTTATGAGATTGGGACATGTGTTTCTACATATATAATTGCACTTGCTTGATGTTAATAATCGACTTATCTGTGCATAGGTGGATATACTGTATGTGACTCACCTGTGAAAGACGATGACTAAGGGGACCATTGGTGGAGGCGTAGATTAACGACAGAATAAATTGTCGTAGGGCAATTTATACACATGTGGAGTTTGTTGGTTTGGCGGCAGGCTACGCTTATGACAGGGACAGTCTATAGAAGCAAGCAATGCTGAGAGTGTTGAGAACACTGCTGCTTTAAACAAATAACAATTCACAATAAAATTTGGAGTCAAAGTTATTAACTGCTTTTTATTCCTAAACTTAACCATCTTTAACCTAATACCTAACCTAAACTTTTTTCTCCTAAAGGGTTTGTTATGGGGTGGATACGGCGTGATCTTTACTCTTTTCTTGTAATTGGGCCATTAGAACAAGAAAGGAGAAGTTCATCAAGTCGTACCCAGTAACAAAGGACTCACTACCACTATGTGGTCAGAGTAACCGACTCCTGAGTTACACTATATAAGGTATAACGATTGATTGATTGTGTGATTATTGCCCTCATCTTGCCCTCATCTGCATATCATTGAGGGGCCCCCTGCTGTGAACAGTCACTGGCATATTCTTAATTCTTAATGTCATGTCCAATAATATTTCACTTCTTTATGCCAAATTGTTTTCGCCGTCGGAATATCTTATCTTGCCCACATATTTGTATATTTAACTGTCATTTGCATATACGTTCATTATTTTATTTTATCAATCTGTGGTTTTTGTACTGTATCGCTATGCAACTTGGCACAAGAATTTCCTTCGGGATTAATAAAGTTATATTCTATTCTATTCTACCTAAGTTAACCATCTCTAACCTAGTACCTAACCTTAACCATCTGTAACCTTAAACCTAAATTAACATCTCTAACCTACTATCTAAACTTAACCATCTCTAACACATCACCTAAACTTAACCATCTCTAGCCTAATACCTAAACAGTTTAGGTATTAGGTTAGAGATGGTTGTTTAGGCTAAAATAACCACCTCTTACCTACTACTTTAACGTACACTCATGCTTCAACAAGTGTCTCTCTGTTTCAACTGAAACCACCACAACCAAAAAGAAGATCCATGGATGTTCCTCGCTGCCATAAAAGCAGATCTAACTACTCACACTGAAGGTATTGTTCTGCTTCTGGTCTGGAAAACAGGCCTACATGTACGTTAATCTGTGATCCAGCAGTCCTACTGTGTTATAGCAGAACGTCTGATCCAGCAGTCCTACTATGTTACAGCAGAACATCTGATCCAGCAGTCCTACTGTGTTATAGCAGAACGTCTGATCCAGCAGTCACACATGGAAATGGTATTCAGTATTCAAACACTTTTAGTCTTAAATATTTCTCAGATTTATTTGTATTAATTTGTCTTTATTTGTCTTATTAGAATCAATAGGACAAGCAGTGCATATACGTATATATATATACGAAATAGAAACAGTCTTGATGATAAATGGAGAAAGAAATACTCAACATGCTCAACATTATCATAAAATGCAACTATATTAATTCCCTGTGTATACTGATATATATTTTCAATTTTGTAGATCTTGCATATTCTTGTCTGGGATGAACAGGGAACATCTTATCTTCATTTATCTACAGGTTATCCACCAAAACCCAGCCAGAACACATCCTTCTCAGTAGTGTTGGCCGTGGTATGTAAATGTAAATGGTATCACTAGATGGGTACTCAGTCCAGGCAGGATAACTCACTTCATGGAAGAGCAGAGAGGGAAGAGGGAGAGAGAGAGTTATAATGATTTACAGTATATTGTGACGGGTATGTGATGAGATGCAGAACATATAGAACATGAATTATGAACTATTACAAAAGCTATATTATTTACACCGTTACAATATAATCATTACATCAATTATAGATAATCCTTTAATGTCATTCATTATTTAATTCAAATCCAGATTTTTGTACTATAATTAGTTTCAATTGCAGTAACCAACATCGACCGCCAGGCGTCCCCAGAAAGCTGTAATGAACATCCTCATGTTGACACATGAGGATGTTTAAGCTGGAAGACCTCCATATGACTACAGAACCAGGCACTTTTCCACCCCCAACTCTGAGTGTTTTTGTCCTGGACAGGATGCGGTGACTCCCTACACTTCCTTTGGCCTCCTGATAAGTATGTGCCCCTGAAAAAATGAACTTTCCATGTCAAAAGGGCATTTGAAACACAATTGTTTAGATCACAAGAGTGGAACTATGCATGTAGCTACAGTAGCATATAGCTACTGTAGCTACAGGCTACTGTAGTAGCTATAGTGGTTAGAGTGTTACAGTAGTATGTAGCTACTGTAACACTCTGACGATTATAGCTGCTACAGTAGCTGTAGCAGCTATAGTATAGTATAGCTGTGTCGTAAACTAGCTACTATGACAATATATAACTACTAGACAATAGCTTTTACAGTAGCCGTGTAGCTCCTAGCTACTATAACAGCTGTGTGGCTAATGTAGCATGTGGCAACACTGTGACCTCGAAGCTGGTTAACGTAGCTTGTGGCCAAAGACAGGAGCAGCAGCATGAGACGGAAATAGTCCAGCAGGCGTTTACTGGAAAGCCTGTTTTGCCGGTGGTGTTTAAGCAAGGCATACCAGAGTCTAAGCTGAGGCCTATCTGGTCATCTTCCCAACACATAATTACTGTACTGTCTCACTGGAGGCTTTTACTGTGAAACCACAGCCTCTGACCATGCTCACTGGAGGCTTTTACTGTGAAGAAGATGGGAGAGATAGAGGCGAAGATAAAGGAGAGAGGAGGGGGAAGAAGAGGATAGAGGAGGGGGAATAGGAAGAAAGAGGAGGAGGAGGAGGAGGAGAGGAAAGAGGAGAGGAGAAGAAGAGCAGAATTATTGGTTAATCTTAGTGAGTGTGTGTCTAAAGGTGTAACACATAGCTTGTTGCCACACTGGTTTTTCAAAATGTTCAAAAAGGAACTGCCAAAACAGGACGTCTGTAACAGGTGTGTTTAGGACCCAAATGCAGCACAACACAGGAGACTTTGGTAATGATGCTTACTGAAAGGTTCTGGCACAGTTCAGGATAGAATGAAACCACAGGTGACTAGAAAATCCAAAGGTATGGGGGTACGGGTACACGGGTCTGGGAACAGGTGACATTGGAGCACGGAACAGGTCCAGAGCTGGGTGGGTAATCAGCTGGGCAGAGGTACCGTGGCAGACGTAGCGGGCAGACGGATGGTTGGAGACAGATGGATGATCAGGAAGCCGGGAAGCGAGGTCGTAGCGGAGATTCGCCAAAAACAGCCACAGATACTGACAGACAGGAATTGGGGTCGGGGACAGAAGGCTTTGACGTTCTTCGGGAGTCAGACGAGGCAGGAAGGTCGCGGACTGGCAGGGTCGGCAACGGGTAATCAATCTGAGAATACTGGAGAGTTTCGCGTGCATTAGCGAAGATACAATCTGGTGACGAGTGTGTGGAAATGAGGAGCTTAAATAGGAAGGGTAATTGGCGGGGAAACAAGTGGAAGTGATGTGGCTGATGAGATGACCGATTGAATGATTGTTTGACGGCGAGAGTGGAAACTTTCAGAAAGGAGTGCGGATAATGACAACGGGCGATATGTTAATGTATTAATGTAGATGAACACATTTGTATGCCGACTGTAAGAAAGAAAGACGGGGGTCCATAAAGAGCAGAGCAAAAGCGTTGACGCTTTTGATAGTTTGATTTGTGATGTCATTACAAACAAAACACTGCAAAAAAGAGGTTGACTGTAATTGCAGTGTACACACGGGGAACACGCAAATACCCGGCAGCGCTAACAGAGGATTATAAATGAGGTCACGTTTCCCTGACAACATCGCTAGCTCCACCCGTACAACACCACAGCACTACGTGATACTAGTATTCCTGCACTAGCAGTAACACTATATATATAACAACACGACAGTTTTACAACACCACTATAGTACTACTTAGGTGTTTGTAAGTCTTGGCATTGTTAATAGTACTTAGCATTGTTTAGCATATTGTATGTTCTTAGATGTTGTTAGACTTCTGCTCTTCTGCTCTTATCCCAGCTATTATGCAGGCTACATAGCAATTATGAACGTCGTTCTATTAACCTTGCAACTATGAATGCTTGAAACCCGCTCTATTCCTATCTTTACGTACCACAGCGGTCTCTTTCAACAAATGTATAATTTGTAAGTCGCTTTGGATAAAAACGTCGTAAATGTCCTAAATCTAAATGTAAATATTCACATTAATTACACGATATAAACTGTGTATTCATAATTATTATAGTTAATAAACAGTGTATTTGCATTAACTTGCATGTGACTCACCACGTTTGCAGAATAAATATCTGCAGAGACAAACGCAGAGACAGACCAGAAGAACCACAGACACGGCTGACACTGTGACTGCAACCACCACGCTTTGACCCGCTACAATACACACACACACACACACACACACATATACATATACACACAGTTTATATATATATATATATATATATATATATATATATATACAATGATAATGATATATAATATGATCTAAAGCTATATTATACTATAATCTATGATACATTAAATACCAACCACTGAGAGATAGAGATAGGGGTTGGTCCAGCCCAGGGTGTTGAACGAAACACTTGACAGACAGATGTTTGAGGAGTTCTGATTGGACGAGCAGGGTGCTGGTGACCCGCGTGGTACCGCCCTCCTCATCCTCGTATGACACAGTGGGTGGGCCCAGTATCTGGTTGTCCCTGGCAATATTCCAGGTGATGTTGGAGGCGGGGCGTGAGCGCGTCGTACAGTTAGCCTCGACCACACCCGACGACCGGGTGATGGAGAAGAGCTCCGGCTCAGGGAGAACTAGAGAACAGGAGAGGAGAGAGTAGATGACGAGAGAGAGGTGAGGAGATGAGGAGAGAGAGGTTAGGAGAGAGAGAGGAGAGGAGAGGAGAGGAGGAGAGGAGCATAGAGGAGGGGAGAGAGGAGACGAGAGAAGCAGAGAGAGGAGGAGTAGGAGAGAGGAGAAGGAGGAAACGAGAGGTGGATAGAGGAGAAGAGGAGAAAGGAAGAGGAGAGAGAGGAGGAGATAGAGAGGAGTAGAGAGAGTGGAGGGGAAAGACGAGAAGAATAGGAGAGAGAGGAGGAGGAGAAGAGAGAGAGGAGGAGGTGTGTCATTAGGGTCAGTATGTATCAGTAAGGTGTTTCGGTAGGGTCAGTATGTACAGTATGTATGACCCTGGACCCAGACCCCGGCTCCTACCATACACAGCCAGGCAGGTGGAGTTGCTGAGGCTGCCATCAGGGAAGGTGTGCAGCACGCAGGTGTAGCAACCCTCATCCTGAGGCTCCAGATTCTGCAGAGTCAGCTCGCTCTCCACCAGGGAAGAGGTGAGGCTGCCTCGCCCCCGCAGGGCCTCCTCCACCAGCGGCTGGCCGTGTCTTGAGTAGGAGGCCAGGTGGGTGGATTCACCTCCAGCCTGCCCCGTATCCGCCCTCCTCCTCCACACGACCTGCCTGACGCTCCCCTGGTCCCCGGCGTAGCGGCACTGCAGCCTGGCCACGCCCCCGCTCTCCACCACGCCCCCTCCCTCCAGAAACACCTTAGCTGGAGGATCAAAACACACCCACCATAATGTCGAACATGAGAGATAGATAACAATATATACACTCTTCTGCCTTTAACAGTTCGAAATAAATGCGCTACAAATCCAAAATTCACGGTCAAACAGAACTAGCAACCAGGCGTTTCCTTGACAATGCAAAAACAATATGCACATAAAAAAACAATTCCCGACAGATGAAAGTCATCTCAGCTCCAGATCAACAATGCTGTAGACGAACTTCTGGCGGGAGACTAGACAGCACTTGCGCCGGAACCCAGCAAGTGTGAGGGGTGGAGTCACACAGTGTTTCCTGTGTTACACAGTGTTTTTTCCAGAGACTTTGGTCCGGACTTAGAGATTAACTCATTTGAGAGTTGCAAGATGGAGGTTTCATAATAAGATTTTAGCAAATGTATTCATACAGTGGCCAGTTTGTTTTTAAACGTTGGCATCCGAACAGGATGTTTTAGCTTGTCTTCCAACTGTCTACATGTGGTTTAGTTTAGTTTATCAGTGCTGGCTGAGTGACACCTTTAGACACACTCACTGGCCAAGGAAATAGCAAGATGATGCTCTCGGTTGAGTCTTTTGTTAGGAATTCTGAAAGAATAAGTATAATTCCTTATGACAAGGGCATATGAGCAGCACATGCAGATGCAGAAACAGAAAGAATGGAAACATTGCCGTTATGTTCAGATCTCTGTTGAAACCTTCCTGTGCGCTTCAGATGCTGCAGCAGCACTACAGTGATATTGCTTTGGAGTTTTGCAATCGGTGCACATCACCGGGGCATTGTCTCGTATGTCACCAGGCCCCATTAACTCTTCTAAAGCAACAATGTAGTCTGGTTTCACCTCTGTGTTTTTGCCTCGTAGTAATCTTTTTCTTTTTTGGAAAGATTGAAGCCATGACAATGTAATCTATAGACATATAAACTTTTTTTCGTCATTGAACCTTCCAATCATTGGTCTATTGTGGCTCCTCTTGTCAGGTTGTTTCCAGTCTAAAATTAATTTGAAGCGAAAGAAAATTAAACGCCCCGTTCACACAAACTGAGCTTGTCTGCCATTAGACTTCAGATGATAAGTCTGATTTGTGAGACCAAGATGAAAGTAACTAACATGTAATTATTGTTGGTAAGTGTGGTATAAGTGGAATAAACCACTCCAGGCTGTCCTGTTATTGTTACACGTTATTGTTACACATTATTTGCCAATAACAGGACAGTGGTTGATTCTTTTACTATATACATATACATATATTACGGGTGAGGGTGAGGCAGGTTTGCCCCTGCTTGGTGCCGCTGGGGTAGACATCGAACACGCAGTCGTAGCATCCCTGTTGAGCTGGGTCAGCGGTCGCCATGGTGATGGCTGAGGTGGTGTGCGAGTGGTGGGGGGAGAGCCGGACTTCATCTCGGATGACCGAGATGAAGGGCGGGTCGCCCGGCTCGTAGGCCATCAGGAGCTGGCCATGTGGGTCCAGCCAGCGCACTTGACGCACCCTGTCTCCCGTCTCCGTGGAAACGTTGCAGCTCAGCGTGAAGGGGTGCCCCGGGATGACGTTTACACTGCCGAGCGTCGTGACCTCACCTGACACACACACACACACACACATATATCATATATCAAAAAAAGTAATTTAAAAATATATATGAGAGAGGGTAGGGTAGGAGATAGAGGGTAGAGAGTAGGAAGTAGGAGGTAGAGGGTAGGGGTAAGGGGTTAGGGTGTAGAGCAGGTGTGTCAAACTCAATTTCATCCCGGGCCACTTTAAGACTATATAAATATATCTACTCTTCATCATATGACATAATTGCCTCTGAATTTGATTATTATTGGCTTTAGTAATAACTTAATTAATTACTGGCTCTGAAAGCAGAAAATAATTGTTTCTAGGAAAAATAATTGTTTCTAGGAAAAATAAGTGCAAGCAGACATTCAACTGGGAACATCATTCAGGCTGGGAAATATAGTCCCAGTCAGGCCACCCCAGTCCCGAGGGGGGGGGGGGGGTTATGAAATGATGACATGTAATGTTCAAAATATTAGTAATTGTTACGAATAAATATGTACAAGAAGCAGAATACTTCACAACTGCATTAGTTGCAGCTGCAAATGCTCCTATATTGAAATGTTTACGCATGCATTCTAAATCTTGCAAACTTGTTGAAAACGAGCCATGGAACCAGTGCTCTCTCTCTCCGTTTCTCTGTCTCTGTTTCTCTGTCTCGCACACCAAGTATGAGCGAGGCAAGTTGTGTGAATTGTGAAGTATTCTGCTGCTTGAATGACACACAGACGATCCAAAAGGTTGTTTTTTTTAAATTAAAAAAATGATATTATGTCCAGGTCAAATGACACTGATGTTTCGTGTGACAGAAGTTTCCTGCATTCTGGTGATTCTTTTCCCACCCCCTGCACAAGCGCCAGTGTTATCATAGCCACGTCATTGAAATATTGGCCGCCGCAACTAAGCACTGGCCTGGCCCGCCTCTAGTTCAGTGGCCTGACTACTGGCTTTTTTTTGTTATGTTCGTTTGCCAGGAACAGCAATTGTGTTCCTGGGTCAATTTGACCCGGTGCATTTTAAATCATCCAAAAGTTGTCAGAAACCAAAATAATCATAACAAATATTGTTTGTACCTCATTACTAACACTATTGCTAACAATGAAATCAATATTTAGTTCAATGGTGTTATTATAGCTCTCACAAATCATGGTTTCATTCGGACAGTTGACTCGTTAAGAAACACATAAGAAACACATTTTAATAACTTTTTTTCTGTACATTGGAAAACCTAGATATAAACATAACATGTAATCTTTGTAAATGTGTTCTACATTTTATGAGGTGATAGAGATGAGATGAGACACCTAAATAGAGATGAGACACCTCTTCTGTTCAGGGTCAAATTGACCCCGTTCACGTAAAATCAAACCAAATGAGTCATAAGGATTTTTATTGAAAGTAAACTTTATTTATACAATGTTTAGAACCAGAAATGAACACAAATTAACAAGAGACTGGCCATGTGAACTGTGTGTGTGTGTGCGTGTGTGTGTGTGTGTGTGTGTGTGTGTGTGTGTGTGTCAGAGATGGGAGTAAGGCCCACATGTGCAAGTCTCAAGCAAGTCTCAAGTCTTAACCTTCGAGTCTCAAGCAAGTCCCGAGTCATTTTTGTGAGAGTCGAGTCAAGTCAAGTCATAGTGGTTCAGCTGAATATGGGGGCTAGAGCCTGAATCTTTTTTCTGCTTCTTGCGGTATGCTGAAAACAGTCCGGACTGATGCTCTGGCTCCTCTGTTCTGGTTTGGTCCTCCTGCTCACAGGGGGTTGGGGTGGTCTTGCAAGCCTCTTTGAGAATCAAATCTGGTGAGTAAAGGCAAAAACAGTCATCAGGAAAGACGCTATTGAATACTTAGTAACAACCACGTAATGACAATCTGTATGAACCAACACCACCCTCCAAAATCCTAGTTATAACATGGGTAAACTTGGATTGGATTTACTATAAAACTGTTACATACCTTTAATCATCATTGACACAGCCTCCTTGGTGTTTTCAGGGACCAAAACATCATGGGTCAACCATGGTGTCAAATGTGTCTTTAGTGAGGGTGTACTCTTCAAATCTAGACAGAGGGGAGAGAAGGACAAAAAAATGACTTTTAGCTCATGTTTTCATTGCATAGTATTCCAATAAGTATATAGGTAACATTGCAATTAAAATATGTTTTCATCAAAATCATTTTCAGTTTACATTTGAAAATGTTGTCCATTCTTCTCTACTAAGCTGTCATCTCTAATGTCTCATGAAATAAACAGCCCCTCACTGTATTAGGCTAAATAAGCACATGAATAATGTCACTGTCAAACATAAAACTAGAGTTGTTGCAATGAGCTTCTCAGGACCCCTAGAAAGGGCAGGCTATGTTGATTAACTGTACATTGTACACTTGTACATGTACTCTTATCAAAATGTAATGCTCTTTACCATAACATAAACTATACTAAAACTGTTCAGTCCTGATTACAGGGGTGAAACCAACTTTCATTTACTACCATACTGTGTGGGCTATGGGAAAGTGCAAGAATTGCGAGGGAGAGAAAGTGCGCCGCTTTCACCAAATAGGCGCTAGATCTAAAACCCTTGCTAACACCATGCCACTACATTGACTTGAATGATAGGTAATATTGTTTAGCACGATAGTCTAAAACTGGGGCATTGGCTCTAGAGTTAGTGACATTACTTACTTTTCTTTGTGTCGTCTGAAATGGCGGATGGTGCTGGAGGTGTCCGATATTTTTGCACTGCAGACCTTGCACACAGCGAATCGTTTTTTGTGTTCAGTCGAAAAGTCTTTGAACCCAAAATTATACCGCTACAGTTAGTGATGGGTGCGTCACTTGGTAGAGATTACAGGTTGCCAGGTTCACCCACATGCAATAGGAAACATCCAATCGAAAAAAATATATATTTTTGATAATTCACATATTAACCAAGACAGCAATGACTTGTCGAGTCATTTCATGCAAGTCTAAGTCAAGTCTCGGATAGCAAGTCAAAGTCAAGTCAAGTCTTTTATCACTGTTGATCAAGCAAGTCACAAGTCCTCAATCTGGCGACTTAAGTCTGACTCGAGTCAAGTCACTAGACTCGAGTCGCCCATCTCTGGTGTGTGTGTGTGTATCTGTGGGTCTACTCATACTCATGTGATGTGTGCAAATTAATTTTGCACACGTCACACATGTCGTGCTCGTCTTGGACCGAGATGATGTTATAAAAGATGACCAAGGGCCAGCGTGCAGTCATACACTTGGTGCTGTAGGACTTCGTCACTTTGTCCAAGTTGTCCACTCCCCTGCTGGCATTATAATTCCTTTTTTTTCACTTTCAAACTTTCAAACGGGTCAATTTGACAGGAGGGTTAAATCTGCGAACTCCAGGCCACATAGACAGGAGCACCGGGAAAGCTCCCAGTGGTCCCGATGGCCAGTCCGAGCCTGATTTGTATGATAAGCAAATTATTTTATATGGGCCATATAAAATTAGGTGTCGGGCCTTGAGTTTAACACATGTGGTATAGAGGGTAGAGGCTAGATGGTACAGGGTAGGGGTTAGGGGTTATGGGGTAGGGGGTAGAGGGTAGACGGTAGACAGTAGACGGTAGAGGGTAGAGGTACCGTGCGTTCTGGAGAATAACATCTTGGTCGCCCAGATCAGTATAAAGGGGATGCACATGGTAGACTGTTGTTCGATTGACCACTCTCTCGCCGTCTCACATCTAGGAACACACACCCACACACAGTCCCCTGAGGTAAGTGGATGGAATAATGGAAAAGTGTAACATGCCAACTACTGTTGACTCCAGATCAGCTGTGGATCAACAGGGCTTTTAATCAAAAAACTCCGGTCCGATTTGCAGGAGTTCTAGACACACCCCACCCTGCCAAGATCCTGCAGGAAACACTCTCTTATTAAGCACACACTGAGCTGAGCGATGAGCTTGTGAGAACCGGTGATTGGAAGCCATCGCTCTTAAGGGTGAGGGAGGGAGGGATGTTTCACCATAGAGGAGCCAACTCCGTAACACTAACACAGGTCTGAGCTAGTGTCTGAGGACAGGAAGGCTGAGGCTCGGTGGGTTTTATTGGTCGGTGTACGATGCTAAACATCTGGATACCAGACCTTGGTCTCCCCTGTGGGGCACCTGGGGAAACGTCTGCCTTACCGTTACAGAAACAACAGGGACGTCTAGCCAGCAGAACCCGTCCTCACTGTCACCACAAGCGCCCCCTGAGGCATGTTCTTCAGAACTCTATAGGGAGAAAGTGTTCAGCCCAATGCCCACAGAGTGCAGAATGTATTTAGCGCTCAAGTCAAAAGCCCTGTTTTACTTCTGTCCTGTGTGGCTTTCCCACTGCTATTCCTATAAACTATAACCTGGAATTCTGTTCATTCACATTGTTCATTCTGTTGAGGAGAGGAGGACAGGAGGAGAGACCAGGAGAGGAGAGGAGGGGAGACGAGGAGAGGAGAGAAGGAGAGACCAGAAGAGGAGAGGAGGAGTGACCAGGAGAAGAGAGGATGAGACCAGGAGAGGAAAGACGGAGGAAGTAGAGGAGAGCAAACCTCACAGAAAACCGAGAAAAGTCCACTGCACCACACAGTCACAGTCCACCAGTGACTAAAACAGAAAGGGCCATTCAACTGTTTGTCTACATTTGTTTTACCTGCTGTTATGTTATTTATTCAAGATTCAAGAAGTTGTATTTGTCACATACACATACAGGATTGTGCATTGAATGGAAAAGTGACGGATGCCCCATCGGAAACTGTTGCAAAAGGAACACCATAGTAGTTACTGCAAAAACAGGCAGCAGAACACAAATAGGCATATAAATATAAGACAAAAACATGTATGTCATAATGTATGTCATGGCTCCCTGTCTAGACCATGCACCCTAGACACCGGAGTCCACCAAGGCTCAGCACTGGGAACCATTCTGTTCTCCCTGTACACTAGATCTCTAGGCCCTGTAATTATCTGTAATTACAACTTCTCCTATCACTGCTATGCAGACGACACCCAACTCTTTCTTTCCTTCCCCGACTCTGACACCCAAATCGCAACACACATCTCTAAATGCCTGACTAACATCAGCAAATGGACGACTGCCAACCACCTTGAAGCTTAACCTAGACAAAACTGAGCTTCTCTTCATACCGGGTAAAGACTGCGCTCAGATGGACCTACTTGAGGACATCGAAGTCTCCCCTGCACCCACTACAAGGAACCTTGGCATGGTACTGGATGACCAGCTGTCCTGCAACGCCAACATTACCTCTGTGGCCCGATCTTGGAGAATTGTTCTCTACAACATCTGCAAGATCCAGCCCTTCCTCACACATGAAGCACCACAGATCTCGGTCCAAGCACTCATCATCACTCGCCTCGACTACAGCAACACTCTTCTGGCTGGACTCTCCACCTCCGCAATCAAACCCTTACAACGCATCCAGAACACAGCAGCGCACCTTGTGTAAAACATACAAAAATTCTCCCATGTAACCCCCCTTCCGCGACCTTCACTGGCTCCCGGTAATCACTTGCATTAGATTCAAGACAATGGTACTGACCTTCATGGCTGTCAGCGGAACTGCCCCTACCTACCTCCAAACATTAGTCAGATCCTATGCCCCAGCCCAAGCGCTCCGCTCAACAACTTCGGCTAGACAACTAGTGACTACCACCTTCACACTTCCAAGTCCCAACTCTTCTCTGTTCTGGCACGCCAGTGGTGGAATGAGCTCCCGGCTCCAGTCGCTTGCCAGCTTCCGCAAGAAACTCAAGACTCACCTGTTCAGAGTTCACCTGGACTCTGCATAACCCCCCCCCCCCGCCTTCCTATTCGAACCGTAGCACTACCTTGCATGTTTGTACATCTTGGCATTATTAATAGTACTTAGCATTGCTTAGCATATTGTATGTTCTTAGATGTTGGTAACATGCTCAGAATTGCACGTCTGCTCTTATCCCAGCTTATCACTCTATGCAGGCAACTTTGCAATTATGAAACTCGTTCTATTAGCCTCGTAACTATGAATGCTCAAAAACAGCTCTATTCTCATTTTCATGTATATATATTGCTGTCTCCTTCAACAAATGTACTCTTTGTAAGTTGATTTGGATAAAAGCGTCTGCCAAATGCCCTAAAGTCCAAGTCAGATCCTTGTGATGTGGACTCCCAGGTACCTGTAGCTGCTCACCCTCTCCACAGCAGTCCCAGTGGTGTGTAGGTCCTCTGATGTTGTCATGTTCTGCTAGTCCACAATCAGCTCCTTAGTTTTGGAGACATTCAACATGAGGCTGCTGTCCTGGCACCAGAGTGACAGGTTAGCAACTTCCTCTAGGTAGGCCTTCTCATCGTTCAGGCCCACCACCACTGTGTCATCCGCAAACTTGACAATGGTATTGGAGCTATACCTGCCCACACAGTCATGTGTGGCACAGGGAGTACAGTCGGGGGCTGAGGATGCAACCCTAGGGCGATCCTGTATTCAGGGTGAGAGGTTTGGAGATGTGTCTGCCCACCCTGACAACCTGGGGGCTGGCGGTAAAGAAGTCCAGGATCCAGGCACATAGGGGGGCGTTGAGTCCCAGCTCAATCAGCTTGCCAGCCAGTTTAGTGGGGACTGGTGTTGAAAGCAGAACTATAGTCAATAAACAGCATTCTAAACAGCATTCTTCTATTCAAGATGAGAGAGGGAGCTGTGCAGTACCTGGGAGACAGCATCATCTGTGGATCTGTTTGGTCGGTCGGCAAACTGCAGCGGGTCCATGGAGGGAGGTAAAAGGCACAGATGTAGTCCTTGATCAGCCTCTCAAAACATTTCATTACCACCCAGGTGTGGGCCACCAGTCGGTCAGTCATTCAGACATACTGGAGTTGCAGTCTTGGACCCAGGGACCACGGACACAGCCAGGGAGAGGTTGAATATTGCGGTGAGCACTGGGGCTTGCTGGTTAGCACAGGTCTTCAGTCTACACCAGCTTTCCTGGTGCATCAGAGCACTCCTCACGTCGTGCTCGGTCAGAGAGAGAGTGTGCTCATCCCCAGCAATGGAACTCACGGTCCTTCTATTGGTGTTGTTGCTAGCCTCGAACCGAGCATAGAATGCGCTCAGATCGTCCCCTAGGGTTGCGTCGGCACTCAGAGTTGAGGGGGTTCTGCCTCGGTAATCTGTGATAGTCTGTAGCCCCTGCCATAGGCGTCTGCTGTTGGCTGCTCCATCTGCGACTTCACTCTGTCTCTGTTACTCCTCTTAGCGTCCTTCACCGCTCACCTAACGTACGTATTTTGTAGAAGAAAGCTAGAAGGATGCTGGACAGAGGTGGGTGGTGGGCCTGGACTCTTATCCTGTTCTGAACCCTGCTCCGTTTCTCCTCTGTGTTTCCTTCTCCGTTTCCCTTTTCGCCGCTGAAATAGTTTTTGTGGCTCGCTCGTAGGTACGATCTCTGCCGGCCACTCGGGATTGATGGAAAAAGTATCCCAAAGATAATGTCCAGAAGTGTATATTGATTGTATGTTGTTGCCGATGTATATGTGCAAAAGAAGATAAAAAAAAAAATACAAATACAAAAAAAAAACACAATCTCCATGGAGGTACCATGACGGCGACTAGACATGGCGCACCATCTTTATACATCTTTAACGTTATATTTACATATACATATACATTTACATTTTGGGTATTTGGCAGATGCTTTTATCCAAAGCGACTTACAAAGAGTACATTTGTTGGAGGAGACAGCAATATATCACTGTGGTACCTGAAGATAAGAATAGAGCTGTTTCCGAGTTAGTTAGTTACGAGGCTAATAGAACGAGTTTCATAATTGCTAAGTTGCCTGCATAAGTAGCTGGGATAAGAACAGACCTGCGATTCTGAGCACGTTACCAACATCTAAGAACATATAATTTGCTAAGCAATGCTAAGTACTCTTAATAATGCATAGACATACAGACATGCAACATTAAATAGATAAAACATTTAAATAGGCAATTACATGTACATTTAAAAGCACCCAGAGACACACACACACACACACACAACACACACAAACACACACGCACACACACAGTAGGTAGAAACTATATTGGCTGCTTTAACAAGCCCTTCAGTACCTGTGGTAATCCTCATTTAAGGTACCTCCAGATGGATAAATATGTAATAAGATATGCCAGCTACCTGTTGTGAAGTGTCTTCCAGGTAGTGTATCCATGTGGAGTGAAATAAAGAGGCACAGGCTCCGCTTCTCCCTGCACTTCAGGAGTCAGCATCTGCTCCTTAACGCGCCGCAAGGGCGACCTCTGCTGACGAGGTTTGACTTGCGCCTCATTCAGCTCTGCTCGAAAATATTGTGCGCAAAAAACAAATTCTGTTTATGTTATGTGATGATGAGGTTTCTGTAGATGAGGATCATTTTACAAGTTACCGTGCTGGGTGTTAATAAAAGTCGATCACACGACATCACATCTATAGACAGCGTCCTAAGTTGAGTTGTGGTTTCATAGGTATTGTGATGAGTGCCATGGATAGCACGGAAGAGACAAACCATGACGAGGTCAAGAGGTCAACGGGAGTATTTTCAAGTTATCCTGGGCCCCATACACCGCATGACACCAGGTATAACCATTTATAGCTCATTGACGCACACAAACACAATGGGTTTTCCCCCCCATAGCCATGACTCAGTCGGTCTGCGTCATGGTCTTGTCCTTGAGTTGGTCAGTCAGTCTCTCTAGTCCGAGTCAACCGCCATACAAGCAACACAGCCAATACTAGACACCCTACAGACGCATAACGTGAAATAACACACGTAATACATGCATCATGTCACCCTCCATAATCACTTCACGTACACAGCAGCCTACATTTAACGTGTTACGCGTAATATAATGGTATAGAGGGACTTCCAATCCAACATAACGTTATTGCGGCGATAGACCTGCAATCACCATCCACAATTATTCAATCACGTAGCCTTAATAGAAAGGGAATGCACTTGAAGATGCAATGTGCACAATTATAGAGGACTCAGGCTCATGCCATCCCCCACCTGTTACACAGGGCCGGATTAAGAATTCAGAGGCCCCTGGGCCAGACTCTTGTGGTTGTGGAGGCCCCACACACATACACATGCACGCACGCATGTACACAATACACTACTAGCATACTATTTGTTGGAAACTCCTGTACTTGTGCAGGATTTACACTGACAGGCTACAGCATACAACGTTCAGGACAATATGAACACCTGTAGATAGCTTCATACAGGATTTACACTGACAGGCTACAGCATATAATCACAACTTTCAGGACAATATACCTGTAGATAGCTTCATACAGGATTCACACCACATGGTGGTATAAGCAAGGCATTAGCCCAACTGTGTCACTAGGTTTTGCTGTTGCAGCCAACAGTACTCAAATATGCAAATACAGCCTACTGGTGCTCTACCTCCACCAACAGTTCTATGATTCAGTAATCAATCACACACACACACACACACACACACACACACACACACACACCACACACACACACACAGGCTAGGATCAATTCATTCTGCATATTCAGCAAATAATAATACCTGTATTTCCTATCATACAGGATTTCCACCATATCACACATCCTGGCATAGAAACACAATGACACAACAATAATGTTTTCCAAAAACAACCAATGCACTTCCATAAACACAGAGACAAGAATATAATATTAGAATAATAATTGACGGTTATTGTAAGTTTTAATCACTCATACGAACATTTACGATGCCAAATATAAAACTCTCAGTACCACAGAAAGTGAAAGCAATAAGTTGAACTGTGTGGTAAGCCAGGTTACCTTTCTTTATTAGTTTAGTTTCATCCCTAAAAAGTGTGGAGATGCCATCGAAACCAACTGGAGACAACGCTGGATCTGATTGTTTGTCTCCATCGGCCCGTTGCTATGTTCGTTGCTATGTGATGACGCGACACTTTCATAGCGTATTGGAGGCCCCTCGCCCCTAGGGGGAGCTCGAGGCCCCCGGGCCGCGGCCCAGGCAGCCCGGTCGTTAATCCGGCCCTGGTGTGGCGATGAGCTATGAGGTGATTCATTTCAGGTGAAGGTACTTTTAACTTCTGATATGCACTCGCTCCTATGACACATTCTTTCGTTTAGAAGGGAGTATGTTAGAAAGTTGAACAAAAAGTCTCCTCTACTTTGATAACACTTCTGTCACAAGAACTTGAATCTCATATATGTATTATTTTACTTTTTTATTCAGTTTTTCTGTTCACTTTTCCATTCCATCAACAATGTAATCATTGATTTCCTTTGTGTCATTCATTCACACATTTCCCGTCGAGTTCAAGGGGATGTTTTGTGACCATATTATGGTGATACATGGGCATACATTTATGGTAATGAGCTCAGTAGGGCACGAGCATGAGGATTTAGAATGATTGGTATGCATCAAGGGAAATGCACACCAGGCCTAAGGCGTACGACAGGCCTAAGAAAGCTCAGTGATCAGGTGAGGTCAGAGATCACAGACCTCATGGCCTGCGGAAAGAAACTCTGTTTTAGTCTCTCTGTTCTAGCAGCATGACTGCAGACGTGCTTGCCTGACCGCAGAAGTTGTAACAGGCTCTGGTTCGACACCACCTGGAGTACAGGTCCTGCAGGGTGGGGAGTGTAGTGCCAATGAGGGATCTGAGGGATCCTCTGAGCTCCCTCAGCTGCCTGAGGTGGTAGAGGCACTGCTTCGCCTTCCTCACCAGAGTGTCAATATGTGCCAAGTCTGATCCTCTCGATGTGGACTCCCAGGTACCTGAAGCTGCTCACCCTCTCCAGAGCAGTTCTATAAATCCCTAGTGGTGTTTAAGTACTCTGATGTTGTGTCCTCCGAAAGTCCACAATCAGCTCGTTAGTTTTGGAGACATTCATCATGAGGCTGTTGTCTTGGCATCATAGTGACAGGTTAGCAACTTCCTCCAGGCAGGCCTTGTCATCATTACCGGAGATCAGGCCCACCACCACTGTGTCATCCGTAAACTTAATGATGGTGTTGGACCTGGCCACACAGTCATGTGTGTACAGTGAGTACAGTATAGGGCTGAGAACGCAACCCTGGGGGGGGGATACTGTGTTCCGGGTGAGGGGTCTGGCGGTGTGTTTGCCAAACCTGACGACCTGGGGCATGGTGGTTAGGAAGTCCAGGATCCAGGCGCACAGGGGGGTGTTCAGACCCAGCTCAATAAGCTTGCCAGTCAGTCTGCTGGGAACTATGGCATTGAATAACGTCAATAAACGTCAATAAACATCAATAAACAACATTCGCACATACCCCCCCACTGTTCTGTCAAGATGAGAGAGGGAGGTAAGAAGGCACAGATGTAGTCCTCTGTTGTACCTGCATACCTGCCAAAGTGATTATTAAAAGACATTTCCAACCGTTCCTCCTCTCTCAAAACATTTCATGACCACCGAGGTAAGGGCCACCGGTCGGTGGTCATTCAGGCATGAGAGGCAGTCTGGGGCACAGGAACAATAGTTGTCCACTTGAAGCAGGCTGGGACCCAGGGAGAGGTTGAATATTGTGGTGAACACTGGAGCTAGCTGGTTAGCACAGGTCTTCAATGTCAGCTCAGGATGAGCGGCATTCAGGCTTTTCTGGTGTTCACCCTCATTAGAACCCACAGAGAGTCACAGAGAGTGCCTAACAATGGAACTCACTTCAGCTACGGTCCTGCTAGAGGTGTTGTTGCTTGCCTCGAACTGTACATAGAATGAGTTCATGACATCATCTGCTAGGGATGCGTCGGCACTCACAGTCTACACTGGTAATCCGTGATAGTCCGTAGCCCTTGCCATAGGCATCTGGTGTCATGCTGCTCCATCTGTGCCTCCACTCTGTCTCTGTACCTCCTCTTTGCATCCTTCACTGCTCGCTCTAGTCTGTAGGATGCTGCTTTGTATTCGTCCATGTTGCCGGATATGAGGCTGGAGTTGTACGGGCATTCAAGCTGGGGCAGATGGATCCATCAACACATTTTTGATTAGGAAAGGATCACTCCTTAACCATGGGGATGATGGTGTTCTCTAGCAGGATCAGAACATGTCCCAGTCAGCGTCGCTCACGGCGTCCTGAATGTCCTCATCAACTTGGTGGGACCACCGCCTTACGTCCCTCATCACTACCTCCTCCCGTACTATCCATTTATATTCCGGCAGCAGGAAAATGGCGCCATGGTCCAACTTGCCGAACGGGTGAAGAGATGCAGCCTTGTAGCCTCTCTTGAATAGCGTATCACAGTGGTCCAAAGTTCTTACTTCCCTAGTAGCACACATACTGTGCTACCAGAACGTTCGGCATGACTTTCTTTAGATTGGCCCTATTAATGTCTACCACCACAGCCGCGTCAGAATGTTGGGTCTGGTGCTAACATAGCAGATCATGTAGGTCCGATAGTGCCACATCGGTGTCCGCTAGTGGTGAGATGTAGACGGCTGTAATGATGACTGTACTGAATTCCCGTGGAAGATAGAATGGACGGCAAGAGATCGTCAGATGCCAGATTTGAAAGGGGGAGTTTATTTTTGCGAGGTAGAAGGCAGATTTGGCTGCTGACATGGCAAATGTACGCCCGTAGAGCTTCGGACAGCCACGGATGGGTAGGAGAGGATTGTGCTGGTCTGGAGGTGAGTGGACAGAGCGAGTCCAGAGCGAGAGGACAGCTATGGAAAGAGTAAAGGGAGAGAGAGTTTTCAGGTTTCTGTGGGAGGTGACAATGTGAGGAGTAGTGGGGAGGGAAGTGGGAGATGTTAGGCGGAGGGAGAAAGCGACAAAATGGTTGTCAGACACAGGGTGGGGGGAAACAGAGTGGCGAAGATATTTATATTGATATTTAGATATTGATATTGATATTTATAATTTAGCATTTTAAATTAGTTTAGTTTTAACTCTTTCTATTTTTTAATTGCTGTTTGTTGTGTGAATGCACCGTTAGGATTGCTACTCAATTTCGTTGTACTCTGTGCAATGACAATAAAGAAATTCTGATTCTGATTCTGATTCTGTGGCACAGGACCTTGTGAAGACAAGGCCAAGTTGGTTCCTGGCTCTGTGGGCGGAGGGAGAAGGGGTGAGCGTCAGGCTGAATGTGGTAGTAGCTAGCCAAGGAGCAACACAGCTAGGAATGCTAGACAACAATGCTGCAATAGGTGCTAGACTCAAATACTTATTGAGGGATATTAGCCTGAATGGCTTAGCATTCAATCCAATGGCAGGTGTAAATAGCCTCAGTGTACACAATTCAGGGGATGGAAATTAGCAGCCACCAGCCAAATGGTGGTAAAATATGAAAGTGACTGGTAGATTTCAGACACAAAACAATGATTTACTGGTGGTTGGTGAATTGTAACATTGAACTGTCAGTGGCTAACAATACTACTAGTTGTTTTGTCATACTCAACAGTTTTTAGTTTATAACTAGATTGATTCTGTTATATTTACATATTTGCATAAACCCCTTGCTGCTGGGGAAGGGACACCTGGTCTTCCACTTTCTGAAGCATGCAAGTTCGATCAATTATTTGTGGTATGTGTAATTGATAATACTTGTAATAATAGTCATTGTTATTGTTGTTGTTGTTGTTGTTGTTGAATGTGACAATTACATTTAGGTCAATGTACTGTATTTTTACAGTGCTACTTTATATGCAGTACAATGACAAGGACTTGATGCGGTGGTATAATCGTGTGGTTGTTTGTATCTTTGAATACAGCAGCAGGTCAAGCAACATCCAACACCATGTCAAGCACTGCAGCTACCTGCTGTGACACACAGCCTGCAGGTCAAGGGACTTGCATTAATGAGTCTTAATCATGAGGTTTCTAGGCAGGTATCATTTGAAGATACCAGACTATTTTGCAGCAAGGAAGTCCAGACGTGTCAGATTTTAGAAATAGAAAGAAGTACACCTGTGCTTGCAAAAGAAAGTAAGTGTTGAAACCGTAAACCCAGAGACACAAACAAAGACATTTTGAAGTTTGAGTTTTATTTCCCTACTGTTATGTTGTGCAGCTGTAATTTACTTCAGTATAGACCACATTTGAAAAACTGCACGAAGTTGTCTTGTTGGTAGACATTGTTGTTACGATCGTGTATGTAGGGTCCAGCTGCAGACACAGAGAGACATGTAGGAAATGTAGATGACAGAAATCGGGTTTACTGATGATGAATGAACAATGACGATCCATGCAGGATGGTAACAGAGGGAATATAGGGACCGGGGCAGGGGCGGACGATCGAGCGAAGGACAGGGGAACTGGACGACAGGCAGGCAGTCAGGCAGGAGGAAGCAAGTAGACAGGCGGGGGGTATTCCGGAAACTGATAAGGGAGAGCTGGGTTAATCATGAGGCGAAAAAGATAACTTTGAATTAAAAACTACAAAGGAGCCGAGAAGCGAGTACAAACAACGATCTGGCAATGAGGATGGAAAGCCGGGGTTCTTATACTGGCAGGTGATGATTTGATGAACTGCAGGTGAGCGAGGGAGGAGCCACACCCCCAACACATACACACACAGGTAGAGGAATTGCTAGGAGGTAGAAGTGGAGGGCGTGACAGATTTTTTTTGTTTAAAATGTACTGAATTCATTATTCATTGTAATTCTAATTTGTAAAGTAAAAGTATATATTGTTGTCTTGAAACAATTGTGGTCTCTGATGTTTGCAGTCCTTTATTTTTCACCAAATCCTTATGGCGCCAAAACGGCTGGAGCCTTAGTTTAACACACTTTGCTCGCCCCCCATGCCTACTATGTTCATATGCTGTATATATCAGTAGCGGCTGCTGATTAAAAAAAGGATTTCCAAGTAACTTTCCCTCCTATGCCATGGCTGGCTCGGTCGGTCTTGGTTATGGTCTTGTCGTCAAGTTGGTCAGTCAGTCTGTGTAGTCACCCCCACACAAGCAACACAACACACACTACAGACTAATGTCTAGTGTGTAATGTCTAGTGTGTATTGTCTAGTGTGTAATGTCTAGTGTGTAATGTCTAGTGTGTAATGTCTAGTGTGTAATGTCTAGTGTGTAATGTCTAGTGTGTAATGTCTAGTGTGTAATGTCTAGTGTGTAATGTCTAGTGTGTAATGTCTACTAGTGTGTAATGTCTAGTGTGTATTGTCTAGTGTGTAATGTCTAGTGTGTAATGTCTAGTGTGTAATGTCTAGTGTGTATTGTCTAGTGTGTAATGTCTAGTGTGTAATGTCTAGTGTGTAATGTCTAGTGTGTAATGTCTAGTGTGTATTGTCTAGTGTGTAATGTCTAGTGTGTAATGTCTAGTGTGTAATGTCTAGTGTGTATGTCTAGTGTGTATTGTCTAGTGTGTAATGTCTAGTGTGTAATGTCTAGTGTGTAATGTCTAATGTCTAGTGTGTAATGTCTAGTGTGTAATGTCTAGTGTGTAATGTCTAATGTCTAGTGTGTAATGTCTAGTGTGTAATGTCTAGTGTGTAATGTCTAATGTCTAGTGTGTATTGTCTAGTGTGTAATGTCTAGTGTGTAATGTCTAATGTCTAGTGTGTAATGTCTAGTGTGTAATGTCTAGTGTGTAATGTCTAATGTCTAGTGTGTAATGTCTAGTGTGTAATGTCTAGTGTGTGTATGTCTAGTGTGTAATGTCTAGTGTGTAATGTCTAATGTCTAGTGTGTAATGTCTAGTGTGTAATGTCTAGTGTGTAATGTCTAATGTCTAGTGTGTAATGTCTAATGTCTAGTGTGTAATGTCTAGTGTGTATGTCTAGTGTGTAATGTCTAATGTCTAGTGTGTAATGTCTAGTGTGTAATGTCTAGTGTGTAATGTCTAATGTCTAGTGTGTAATGTCTAGTGTGTAATGTCTAGTGTGTAATGTCTAGTGTGTAATGTCTAGTGTGTAATGTCTAGTGTGTAATGTCTAATGTCTAGTGTGTAATGTCTAGTGTGTAATGTCTAGTGTGTAATGTCTAGTGTGTATTGTCTAGTGTGTAATGTCTAGTGTGTAATGTCTAGTGTGTAATGTCTAGTGTGTAATGTCTAGTGTGTAATGTCTAGTGTGTATTGTCTAGTGTGTAATGTCTAGTGTGTAATGTCTAGTGTGTAATGTCTAGTGTGTATTGTCTAGTGTAGTAATGTCTAGTGTGTAATGTCTAGTGTGTAATGTCTAGTGTGTAATGTCTAGTGTGTAATGTCTAGTGTGTATTGTCTAGTGTGTATTGTCTAGTGTGTATTGTCTAGTGTGTAATGTCTAGTGTGTAATGTCTAGTGTGTATTGTCTAGTGTGTAATGTCTAGTGTGTAATGTCTAGTGTGTATTGTCTAGTGTGTATTGTCTAGTGTGTATTGTCTAGTGTGTAATGTCTAGTGTGTAATGTCTAGTGTGTAATGTCTAGTGTGTATTGTCTAGTGTGTAATGTCTAGTGTGTAATGTCTAGTGTGTATTGTCTAGTGTGTAATGTCTAGTGTGTAATGTCTAGTGTGTATTGTCTAGTGTGTAATGTCTAGTGTGTATTGTCTAGTGTGTAATGTCTAGTGTGTAATGTCTAGTGTGTATTGTCTAGTGTGTAATGTCTAGTGTGTAATGTCTAGTGTGTAATGTCTAGTGTGTAATGTCTAGTGTGTAATGTCTAGTGTGTAATGTCTAGTGTGTAATGTCTAGTGTGTAATGTCTAGTGTGTAATGTCGCCTGCTCCGTGTCTCCAGTTTGCTTTCTCCTGCTCAAAGTCTCAAGTCCACACTCGCGATGCTGGTCGATGGATCGATAGGTCGGCTGCTGAGTTTCTATTGACATGCAACTCCAACATTCAGCTGTTATTAATGATTCCCTCTGTTGCACTTTTATCATCATTATTTATTATCATTATTATTATTATCATTATTATTATTATTATTATTATTTCTACTCTGTGCGTTATACACGTGAACAACACAGACCTCGGACTTGCTGTTTCCACACAGTGGCATCAAGTGCACATGGTGCTGCTCCGGCACACACACACCGATCACACCGCATACTGCTTCATCCTAGCGGCCAGTCTAGACACTCTCATTAAACATTGATGATGGCATTGGAAACAACCGGAGTCACTTCCCAGTCACTGACCGCTGCTGCTGCTGCTGCTGTGCTTCCGGCGCATCCAGGCTCCGAGTGGGGGCTCCGGGTCCACCTGGTGTCCGCACACCCCTGGCCCCGCACCCAGTTGCTCCAGCGGCAGCTCCGAGTCGGGCTGCGGGTAGCACGCCAGACCGCCGGAGCACCTCGGCGTGTACACCCCGCAGAGGTCGCCCTCTTGCCGGGCGCACACCGGACAGCAGCCGCAGCCCGGCTCCCGTACGATCTCCGCGCACGTGTCCGTCGGCGGCAGACAGAGCGCCTGCCGCTCCGCTGTGCACGCGGGGCACCGGAACACCCACCTCAGCCAGGGGACGCGCCGAGGGACAGGATCAGCAAGCCGGAGCTCCAGTACGGCGCCATCCTGCACGGCTTCAGCGTAGAGATTAATATGTGGTGGTGGTGGTGGTGGTGGTGGGGGGTGGTGCTCTGGTCAGGTAGCGATAAGGGCAGGAGGAGGGGAGTCAATGTGCAGGCGGACAACTTGACAGGTGTAGACCCAGGGGACGAGATGAAGCCGTGGTCCCCAGGGTCCTACCACCTGTCTCGTTTGATGCTCGGCCGGGGAGCCCCAGTGTCGTAACAGGCCTGCACTGCTGACACACTGAAGCACGTAGACACACACGTTGGAGACGTGATTTAAAGAAGCTGGCTCACCCTAGTAAGCCAGTGAGGGTTGTTGCTTTGTTTGTTGCGTTGCCATCCAGTGTGCATAGCCCAAAGCGATACACATGTTTTCCAATCAATCTGTAGATACATGCAAAGGAGGCATAGGTAGACCTATATCCATAAGGATAGGCCTAATTAGAAGTGACCTCACACCTAATTGACCAGTGGCGCTAATCGTAAGCCTGACCATTCACAACATAACATTTGAAAGGCTGGCTTTACCCACAGGTGTCGTCGCAGGGTAAACACAGGTGTCACTCATAACTTAGTCATATGGGTCAGCTCCTTTTATGCACCAGGGCATCACTGGTAGACCCCTGCCCGGGTGCTGTGGTACGTCTACACATAGCCTCCGAGTAGTAGGTCATTGGTACGCCATTTGTAATGGAATTGAATAGAATTCAGAATTGTATCATAGTAATGGAGCATATTTTCCTCATCAAGCTTTGATGGTTGACTCATAACGTCAACTTTTAATTTCTGAACACATTTTGGATTTGGGTGACCAGGGACTTTCTATTGTGTGGAATGTTGTGAAGATAATCCATAATAATGATGATAATGATAATCCATACTTGACAGTGTGTCACATGGAATGAGCTTCAAGGTGTTGCCACGATCGTCTCTACAAATACAAATCAGTGGTGATCACTGGTTCAGAGGCCAATGGAGGATGGATTCATGTTTTTGCAGTCAGCCAGTTCCAAAGAAAATCTAACCAGTAGATGGTGTTTTTTGTATTTTGTCAGCAGGATTACAAATTAGTTTAACACACACACATACACACACACACACACACACAGACATATATATATAGTATTTAAATTCAACAACATGTTTTTACATTTATTTACAGTATAGGCTTGTATATAAATGTAACAACATCCAAATATGATTTTGATGAAAATGGCTAATACTTTTTTACTTATGTATATTGTTGTGTTGTGAATAAAGAAGTAGTCCATAGTTCTTTTACTTTCTTTATTACTCACATCTCTGTACGTTCCAGTCTGTTCGGTAAATTATCCGGTTCTCTCATTCTCACCTGCTGGTCTCTAAATCTCATCCCTATTCTCGGTCTCATGATATTACATCAACTATACTACATCCCTCCCTTTGTTAGAATTAAAGTACATTACTTTAACATAACAAAGACAACAATTCTATTTTTTTTCTTTCACAAAACCATCGAACATTTCAAACAGTTTCAAATCAACCTAAAGTCAATACTTTGTTTTCCCAACATTGTAACATGAACTTTACAGAGGGATACTGTATTTTCTTTTTTCTTAAGTGTCTCTATAACGGGCTGGCTTCTTTATTCTCTACCACTTCTGGGAGCGCCTTGTTTCACATTTTCAGGTACAGTTTCAGATACTTGTGCAGGTGGACTCTCTGCTGTTGGAGCGCTCTGACTTGTGTCTCAAGCTCCAGGGTCTTTGAGACACAAGTGTGTGGCGGAGATGCTTCACATTTCTGATGAGCATAGATCCATCGTTTGTGTTGACTAGTTCAAAAGAGTTGCCGGAGGTGTTTCTCAGTAGAACATAGCGAGTGTCTTTAAACTTGGCATCCAGTTTACCATTGTCCATACTAGCTGTGTATACTACGTCTCCTACTCTGAAGTTGTGCTCCTTTGCTCTGTTTGTTTGATCTGCATACTGTTTCATTTTGTCGTTGTATTCTCTGTGGTGAGTTTGAATGTATTTTGGCGTTCTGCCTTCCTCCACCACGTTTGGTATTAGTACGAATGTCTCATCCAAACATAAGCCTGGCTGGTGTTTCTCCTGATGCTCTATGGGGTGTTGAGCGATATGCAAGAAGTATCTTTGGAAGTTTTTCTCTCCATTTCTTTCTTTCACTTTTGGCTGCTCTGAAGGCTTTCTTCAGATATCTGTGAAATCTCTCTATTTTCCCATTTGATTTAGGATAGTATGGAGATGCACGTACATGTTTGATTCCACATGTTGTAAGGTAAAGATTCAAACAGCTGTCCTACAAACTGTCTGCCATTGTCTGTGACGACCTCTAGTGGATGTCCGTATCTAGCTATTTTTGTTAACTCCTTAATAACTGTGTCTGAAGATATGTCAGATATGACAATCGCCTCTGGGAAAGAAGAGTAGTCGTCTATCACAGTCAATACAGTATGTAATCATTTTGAATAGGACCCACTAGGTCAATACCTAACTTTGTCCAAGGTCTCGGCGGCAGTTCAAGTGGTTGAAGGGGTTGATCTTCATGTAGCGGCTGGTTGAGCACACAGACTGAACAGTTTCTGATTAGTCTTTCAACATCTAAGTCCATATTAGGCCAATAGAATTTGCTTCTCAGATACTGTTTTGTGCGGACCACTCCTTGGTGTGCATCGTGTGCGATTTTCATTGCCTGCTTCACTTTTGCTTTTGGTAGGACAATCCTGTGTCCTCTCAGTATAAGTCCTTCATGAGTAGATAACTCTCCTGAGCATCTACTGTATGGCTGCAGTTCTTCTGGAACTGGGTTAGGCCATTCTCCTGTTTCCACGATGATCCTTAACTGTTTTAGTGTTTCATCCTCTGTCATCGCTTGTTTGATGTCCTCGAGTGTCATCGCTTGCAGATCATGCATAGTGATTGAAAGCACCACATATGTTTCAACATATTCATTTTCATATTCATTCTGTGTGTGATGAAAGTAGTCAAGTTTCTTGATTCTGGGGCTAAGTCACATTGCCAAAATCCTTTCTTTGTGTCTAACATTGCAAATACTTTTGCTCCTTGTACTGCTTGCAGTATACTGTCTACTGTTGGAACTGGGTGTCTCTCTCTGACAACAGCTTTGTTCACTTCTCTGAGATCTACGCATAGTCTCACTTCTTTAGTGTCTTTCTTTGGAAGTAGTAAGATATTGGAAACCCATTCTGATCCTTCATTTACTTCCTCTATGATACCTTCATCTATCATCTTGTCTAGCTCCTGGTTTACAGCTTCTATCATAGGATAAGGGACTCTCCTCAAACC